>JAQIUQ010007353.1:47500-220033 GCA_030378365.1 Hybognathus amarus | reverse complement strand
CATGGCGTACTTGGTTAGGTACATATTGCTGTTTTTGTCATGTTTGATGTGAGCACATGGCTTGTCGTCATGTTGGGAAACGGGCTGGTCAATTAATGACTTTTTATCAGCACCCCAGCCACTGCTCTCAGTAAATTAATAACTTTTTTGCACTTTCCAATTGCTTTGTTTTTTTCCATATGTACTTACTGTACTTACTGCAATCCTAAATACTTAAATTCATTTAATTTTTCATTGGCTGCTGATATAATAAAAGCTTTTTTTATTATACACCATATAATACATTTGTGAACACCATATAACAGGATTTGCTTGTTGATATTTTAAAATCCCACTTAAATGACCACTTCTCTCTACTTTCCCTTTTGCTTTCCTAATATTCACTATCACGTATGTCTCATTTCTTCCTCTCATCCATATGGCCCCATCATCTGCATATAATGCTGATTTGATGTGTCCATCTGAATCTGAAAATATGTCAATCAAGATGTTGAATAATATTAGGACTAATTGTGCTTCCCTGTGGAATACCATTATTTACCTTAAATTCTGTATGAAAACTTCTGATCCAACCTTTACTCTCTAATTTTTCTGTCAGCTCTGTCTAATATAGGACATAAATCCTTCCTCTAAAACCCATTCTATTTACCATTTAATAAGTAATCATTCCCTCTACATCAGTCATCATATGCCTTCTCAATGTCAAAATACACTGGTGTATTAATCAGCTTGTTTTCATTTTCAATGCTTTGTCATTCATTACTTACTCTTAACTAGAGCATCTGTTGTGGGTCGTCCTTTCTGAAATCCATTTTGAATATTGCTCAGTAGGCCTCTTTGTTCCATTACACGTACTAGCCTATGAACTATTATCCTCTCATCCATTTACATAAGTGAGATGTCAGAGCTATGGGTCTATAATTACAAGGATGGGTAGGCATCTTTACCAGGTTTGCTAAATGGTAGTACTGACTGCACTTTTCCAACTTCTCTGTATTCATCCATCCTTCCATATTTTATTGAACAGTCTTAGCACTAGCTTAATCGATTCAACTGGCAACTGTAGGAACATGGCATAAAATAGCTGATCATTTTCCATGAGGCTGTATATCCTGTGCCTAGTGAAGCTATATTGAGTTCCTAGATACTGTGAAATCCAAATCTAAAGTTGATGTACCATCCTCCCTCTTCAGCTTCACATCCTTATTTTCTCTAAGTGCCAATTCTTTCTGTTGTTTATACATATCCATAAGGTGATCACCACTATTGAACAGTCACAAAAGCCCGCCCAACATCTCTGCCTTTTCTTTATCAGTCACACCGCCTTTCCTCCATTAATCAAAGCTGGGATTTTAGTCACTTTACTTTTTCCCACTAATTATTTTAGACATAGACCAAATATCCCCCAACTCTAAAATAAAAAAAGTGTACAAGACTTAATTTAATGTTACCATTATGATGATCCATGTGTGTTTTAATTGGGCTCTTGACCCTCACATCATTAACTTTATATTTCGTTTGGCTGCTGTGTGATAACAGCCAGGTGAACAAATAGGAAAGGGGATCTGATGGTGTTGGTTTTGTTTTCACATAATCATTATATCACAATCAGTCTTGACCTGAATCACTGAACTCATATAAGCTAGAACCCTATTTCTGAGTTAAGTTAACTTTAAAAAATATTTTTTGTAGACTTTAAGAACATCTTAAACAGACATTAAGACAATCTTATACACAAATCCCAACAATGGTGACAAATATAAAGCGGTGTTGCAGTCCATTCTGGGTACCACCAATCAACTTTCATCTCAAGAAATTTTCCTGCTGCTTCTACAACAGACTTCATTCTGTCACTTTTTCTTTTTCAACTGGTATGAAACGTTGATGGTATGACATATGAAACCCACAAAGTTTCACTATCAAAGTATCATCTGACTATCATCGGCATTTATGCTCGCAGCTATTCTGTGTGGGAGCTGGAACATGGTTTTGTGTCTGATTAACTAATGTCATGGTTGTTTGGATGGTACCACTGGTGATTTTGTGGTTTGATACAGTTCCTCTTACTTCTTTAGAAGCTTCTGCATATGATATTTTGTTCAACACTTTCACCTTTTGGGCTTCTAGCTTCTTTTCATACTTTCACATCCACCAAATGCAGCGCTATGCTCTCCTCCACAGTTACAACATTTAATCTCTCCATTCCTTTTCACATGGTCCATATTCGAGCTGTCCCCCACATCTAGCACACCTTAGTTTCCCTTATCACTGCTGAGCTGTGTGCCCCATTCTTTGACATTTATAACATCTGATAGGGGGAGGGATGCATCTCTCATGCTGTAATTCAGGTATCCCATTTGAACTGCCTTAAGGAAGGGTTCTCTCAAATTGCACAAGCACAGATAGTGTGTTTTTCAATGATCCATCACGTTTACTTTTTAATCTAGTAGCTTCAAGTACTTTGACTCCCTGAATCTCATTTTTAACATCTTCCATTGACATATTCAGTGGGTCTCCTGAGAAAACTCCCTAACATTTGCCATTGCTCCTGGGATATGTGCCTTCATTCTTTCCCCTTAAAGTGTGAACTTAGTAAGAATTTTTCTTGTTGCTGTGTGTAGCTTGCATGTATGAGTATCGTTTATTGTTCAAGAATTTTGCAAAGTTAATTTTGCCAATTCTTCCTTCTAATCGCCTTGGTAATTTTAATTCAGGTGATAGTGTCCACCATGCTGGTTGAATTCAATTATAACTTTCCATTCGCTTCTTTGAGCTTTGTCTATAGTCTCAGGTTTCTGTTTCTCGCACTGACTAGCTCTCAGTTCCTTGCTATCTCTTCCTTGCTGGTTCTCGCTATGATTCAACCAACTTTTCCCCTCTATCTCTTTCTCTCAAATCCCTTTTGAATTTCACAGATCTGGGCACGTTCACTCCACGATCACATATTCTCATCCCATCTGAACTATATGACATGATGTTACATTCACAGTGCAGTTTACACAGATCCACCAAACAAAAAGTAAGATCCTACTATGGTTCCCGAACACCGTTCGTTCATTCTTCTCTACGTAGTTCCAGCCTATTGGCTTGCCCCCACACTCATGAAGCGGTCAGTGTCGTGACTTTCGATGAAGCTCTGTCAAGTCCAAGTTAGTCACGGACTGATCCTCATTCTAGTTCTCCTTGTTTGTCCCAAAGTCTGCTTGTCATAACCTTTGTTTGAAAAGAAACAAGAACTGCGTGCCGCTAAACGTTGTGCCCTACGCAGTTGTCCATGTCTGTCGCCATGGTTACATCATGGCTATGGCAGTATAGACAGAAACTGAGGATAGCGCGGGTATTGCGTCATTGACAGGCGATGGCAACTTATTTAGAATGGGAATTTCAGGTCTTTTAGGAGATTGTAATTACACAACTGCAGGAAATACACTTACCTAAAGAATTATTAGGAACACCTTACTAATACTGTGTTTGACCCCCTTTCACCTTAATTCTGGCCTTAATTCTACGTGACATTGATTCAACAAGGTGCAGAAAGCATTCTTTAGAAATGTTGGCCCATATTGATAGGATAGCACCTTGCAGTTGTTGGAGATTTGTGGGATTCACATCCAAGGCACTAAGCTCCCGTTCCACCACATCCCAAAGATGCTCTATTGGGTTGAGATCTGGTGACTGTGGGGGACATTTTAGTACAGTGAACTCATTGTCATATTCATGAAACTAATTTAAAAATGATTCAAGCTTTGTGACATGGTGCATTATCCTGCTGGAAGTAGCCATCAGAGGCCATAAAGGGATACACATCAGAAACAAGGCTAAGGTAGGCGTGGCATTTAAACATTGCCCAATTGGCACTAAGGGGGCCTAAATTGTGCAAGAGAACATCCCCCACACCATTACACCACCACCAGCCTTCACAATGGTAACAAGGCATGATGGATCCATGTTCTCATTCTGTTACGCCAAATGACCCTGACTCTACCATCCAGAGGCAACATTTTCCCCAGTCTTCAACTGTCCAATTTTGGTGAGTACTTGCAAATTGTAGCCTCTTTTTCCTATTTTGTAGTGGAGATGAGAGGTACCCGAGTGGGGTCTTCTGCTGTTGTAGCCCATCCGCCCTCAAGGTTGTGTTCCCGTGCTTGTGGCTTCACAAAATGCTTTGCTGAATACCTTGGTTGTAACGAGTGGTTATTTAGACAAAGTTGCTCTTCCTATCAGCTTGAATCAGTCTCGGCCCATCCTCCTCTGACCTCTAGCCTCAACAAGGCATTTTCGCCCACAGGACTGCCACATACTCTGGGTGTTTTTCCCTTTTAACAACACGCTTTGTAAACCCTAAAAATGATTGTGCGTGAAAATCCCAGTATCTGAGCAGATTGTGAAATACTCCAGACTGACATCTGGGTACTTCTGGCATCTGTTAGAATTTTAATATCAATGCATCCTTCAAATGTGTGATTTTGTTAGAGAAAATGAAAAAAAGATGGGCTGTTCTTCTTGGCTTTTAGGAGGGGGTTAATGTCCGGGGGCATGTGCCCCGTATGGCCCGTCAGTAACCCTGTCATGCATTACCTTGGTTTTGATGATTGCTTCTTGGGCAAGAAAACGATTATTCTCCAAGGTACCCAGGGATGATAAGTGAGCGGCTGAGATCAAAGCTGGAATGGGCGGCATGTGTTCTGGGTAGCTGTGAGTCACTGATGGAGAATGTTGAGTGTTGTCCGTTTTCGATGAGATTTATGTAAAGCAATATGTCTAATAGGCTGCTCCTTACTCGTCCTCTCTCTGAAACTCCCTTTCATCTTGGTCTATGATTAATCAAACAATGTTTGTATGTGCAGCCCCTCTAAATGGAGTGAGGGTCATTTCATGTGGTGTGTTGTATTTTCTCTAAACACATTGATAAAGACACTGTACACATCTATGTGTGTGTGTGTGTGTGTGTGTGTGTTCTGTTTTGTATGCCCATGTGTCTTCTTCGGTAAGGGGTGACTATAACAAGCATCCAACAGTCTTTCCACTCTTGTGAAGCCAAGATCAGAAGACGTGTGTGTAGCCACTGGTGGCCCCTTAATCCTAGAGAGTCTCTGCAGATGGGCCTGAAAACAATGTTTACCTGCTGTCCTATGTCTTTCTCTCTCTGTCCCTCAGGTACGAGATACATCTCATTGTGTGTATTTATAGAGCATTCTCAAAAATGACATATGGAAAACAGTATTTGCTTGCCCTTAGTCTATAGCTTCCTTCTCAGGTTCATGTAGCCTGGTTGGAAAACCAGACCATTCTTGATTGTAACCGAGCTATGGTCTGGCAAAGCTGCATAAACAAATAATTTCCAATGCGATGTCACCCAACGGATGCAGCTCAAATGCCGCATTTGGATAGACCTAAAACCAATCAAAGCGATGAAGGAGATGATTTAAGCAGAGCGACATTCGTCTGTTATAGACGGTTATAGAACAACTTGAATAAACAAGCAGACACTGGTTAGCTACTTGCTCTATGTTAATTTTAAAATGAACAGCAAGACAACTAGAAGTGCATGTGCTTTCCAATAAATAAATCACGCACACTAAACCAAACCTTTAACCGAAAAAAAAAAAAAAAAAAAACACGTTATAATTTAGATGGGCAAACTGTGTGCCGGTGCGGTGAGACATGCTCGGGCAGATTCAGCTTGAAGTCGTTCATCCTTGGACGCGGCACTGCCATGCGGTTACAAAAAGAAGTGCACACAGCCAATCGAAATCTGGGTCTTGCCGGTCTTGCACACCGAGCACGTCATTTTGCCGCATGTACCTTTGTGTTTGTGCGGATGCATTGAGTATAAACAAGGCTTTACTTCCTGTCAGCGCACATCTCTGATCGGTAAAGGGGCACAGATACTCCAGAATTATCTCCCGCAGTGTCAGTTCTCAGACTGACCTCATGAAATGGCGTGTGTAAGTGCTGGGCGGTAAACCGGTTCAGAACCGAAAAACCGGTTTATATTTTCGTCACGTTTTTGATTTTGAATAAACCGCCATACCGGTTTAATACACAACGTTCGGAACGACCGTTACAGCTGCGCAAACCATAGAGTCCACGACACTGTTTCAGACGGACCCTTTACCCGTTGCACTACTGAGCACTGACGAGTGTAAACAAACAGCAGCGCTCTGTTACGTTACATGGACGATGGATGCTAAAGAATTAGTACAACATGACAGTGATGACACCGAAGAAGAACTTGTGCCAAAAAGAGGAGCCGGGTCTGTTGTTTGGAGGTTTTTTGTTTTCCAAAAATCCAGACGTGGACCAAACAACCATTTTATGTAAGTGCTGTCGCGCTGAAATTCTCCGCTGGGGAGAATGACCCGGCAACACAAGCAAATTGCTCCAGCGCCTTAGCCGCAAACATGTCTTGGAATATCAAGAATGTATTAAATAAGTCGCGGATTCAGCCGCGGGATTCACGCGCCCTCCACATCAGCATGTAACACGGGGAAAGCTAAGGAGAAAGTCAGAGCCAAATATTGTTTCCATTATACAGGATAATCCTGTGTGCCAAGTAAGTTAGCACTTTATATTTATTTTATGTTTGTTCTGGTTTCGAAGCAATACTTTGAAGGGATAACTAATGCAAGTTGCATAATTTTGTTTTAATTTCTTTAATAGACCTCAAAAGCAATGCAAGGCAAGATTTCCTTTTTATATTTACTTGAATGCACGTAATGTTCCTGGATTTGTACTTGAACTAGCAAAAGTATTCCAAGTTGTTCTAATGATGTTGTTTAAAATAAAAGTTCTGTATTTTGACTGCCGTTGTCTTTGCATTTTGATTCCTCACTTCATTTAGAATCATGAATGGCTCTTATTTGTAAACAGCATAATTTTCTGAGGCCATGCAAACCTGTATTAGTGTGGAATTATTCTACAATATTCACTAATGACAGTAAAATAGACCATCCTAAGTCAATTTACTGCAGTAATTCCTCTCTTAACCAGTAGAAAATGCATTGAACACCTGACTATGCATAAAAAAATAAATTAAAAAAACCGAACCGAAAAAACCGAAAAACCGTTATGATTTTGAAAAAAAACGTGATATAAATTTTTGGTCAAACACGCCAGCACTACCGTGTGTATGACAAGCCAATTCGTATTTCCATTTTTGGTGTTCTATCAACACGCATAATCACTTTTCAGTGTGTTTACTGAACGCCGTTGACTTAAAGTTACATTACTGTATATATAAATATATGACCTACCCCAACCCCATCCCTAGACACACCCGTCACTGGGGTTAATACCATTTATGAGTGTTCCCCTACCACCCTTGGAAAAAAATATCCCTCCCCAGATGTAGATCTACATTTTGCTTCGTTTCGCTTGGACATTTAACGGCATCTACATACATGCGAATAACTCAGACATTTAACAACATAGACATACACGCTTTCCAGGGAAATGGCTCAAAATGCGATATAGATTACACGCCACTTGACTTGAAAGTGCCATGTATGTTACGCAAAAGTCATGATGTCATGTTGCAGTTCTACGGGACGGTGTTCAACTATAACCATCACACCCGTAGTTCTATCTTTGCAAATCTACAAAATCTGCTTCACCGTCGCTGTAGGGCCATGTCCATCCCTTTATGGCCACCATGTACCCATCCTCTGATGACTACAGTACTTCCAGCAGGATAGTGCACTATGTCACAAAGCTTGAATCATTTCAAATTGGTTTCTTGAACATGACCAGGGCCGGCTCTATCCTTTGGTTGCCCTTCATCATCGTATAAAGGCCGCCCAACATTTCTGATTGATGTTGCCGACCTACAGTTCATGCATATAATTCAAAAATCATCATGGTATATATATCTTGAGAGTATTCACTCTAATTGCTAGTTCAGGTTTGGCTGAAGGCTGCAGTTTGTCTGGTCAGAACAATGATGTCTCACTCTGGTTATATTCCAAATCGTAGTGTAACAAACTTGGCTTGCAACTCAATTAAGCCAGCTGTCACTTAAGAGTTCAGGACACACATGGCATGAATGAATTAGGGGAAAACTGTATCAATGCTTGAAATCAGACAAAGAATGGCATAAACAGATCACCCAACAAAGTATATTGTAAACACGGCAGTCAAATCAAGAAAAGTAACACTTATCCCAGAGTCCTTGGTCAAATAGTCCATGTGTGAGGAGTATTGTCCTGATGTATGAATCCTTAGTCCTTGCACCCCAGAAATTAACCACAAATGTCCAGAAAAACGATAATAATCCTCCAAATGTGATGCACTGGCAAAAATACCAAAAAAACCCAAGTCTTCTCTTTCTCCTCGATGGGAGATTAGCCCATGAATGACTCCCAAGAGAAGACTAAAAAAACACCCATCTGTTTGGTTCCAAACATGCCTCCTTTCCCCTCTGGCTTGACTTGCAAATTGTAGGTGCCCTCCTATCAAAGTAAAAGTCCCTTTTTCCCACTACAGGATATTTCTGCACCAAACATAAAAGTCCCACATACAAAAGACAGAACTTCAACTAGGGCCCGAAACCACTTAACTCATACCTTTACTTATTTTACAATGTTTTATCCACCTTCACATTTGTAAAATAAAGTATTACCAAAAGAGTGTATTTTTCTTAGCCCTAATATAGAAGTGTCACAGTAGGTGTATTAAATGTGCATAGATTTGTGGTTCTGTGAATACAAAATACAAATACAGATATAAATATACATAAATGTATATAAAACACAAACAATATAAATAAACTTATTTGGTAAACATACAGATGAATAGTGGTAGAATATAATACAATCTCTATTGTATACTTGAAAAAGTGGGAATGGATGTGTGCGCTAACGCTGTACAAAAGCTGTGCACGAGCTGTGCATGCGAGCATGGCTACTGCTGCATGTGCGAGTCAAACCGAGATGTAAACTACTGAGCGCATGCGCGCGACCTAAGATGTTCATTGGTGATAAGGAATAAATATAACTATTATACGAATGACATCAATATACATGGAATGGCAGTAATGTCACAGCAGTAGAATACAATTAAGCAAACAACTTTAATCTTAAATGTAAACTAGGATTAGCGTTCACTGAGAACAATTATGTGATTACTTACAGTGTGATGCACGCACACCGATTTGGGCTATATTTCACTCTATAAACTATATTCAATATTCAGCCGATCTCATTTTCCCTTTATCATCTGTCTACTCTCTTCGCAGTCACTTTCGTGAACAAACTTTTGCGGTGAAAATTTTGGAATAGTCCATTTCTCGCTGAAGGAAAAAGGGATGACTGGGAGAGTCCATGTGCCAAAGGGGAGCACTTTCTACAATTACAGAAATCAGAATTATTTCTTACCTGTTTATGTATATGACTGACAAATATCACAGTTTATTAGTTTGCAGACTGATCTCATGAAATAGCGTGTGTATGACACGCCAATTCATATTTCCATTTTTGGTGTGCTATCAACACGCATAATCGCTTTCAGCGTATTTATGAACGCCGTTGACTTAGCGTTATTACTGTATATATAAATATATGACCTACCTCAACCCCGTCCCTAAACCTACCCATCACTGGGGTTGATGGCATTTATGAGTCTTCCCCTACCATCCTAGGAAAAAAATGATCGCTCCCCAGATGTACATCTACATTTTGCTTAGTTCCGCTCTGACAGTTGATGGCATGTACATTATACGCGGAATTACTCGGACATTAATGATAATGGTTTGAATCACACCATCATGCAGTGTTTAGCCAAATAGGAAATTTTCATAAGTCAATAAGTTAGTTTCAAAAACAGACTGTTTAATTCTAATGGTCACAGAGTGAGTGGAAAATGGTGTCAGTAAAAACTAAATTGTCGACAATATTACAATTTAGAGCTATAACAATATAGAGCTAAAACAGAGTAGAATTTGGCCCAACTAATTTTACAATCTCAAACAAATGCATATGTTATCATTCAATATCATTGTACAGTCATGCATGTGATATTAATCTTGTGCAAAATCTAATCTGCATTTAACATGAATTAAAAGAAATGCATGCAGTCAAACCTGTGTTACTCAATACTAGTCAAAACTTAAATCTCTTTCTCTTTCTCTCTACTAATAATTCCTGAATGTCCTCAATACACTATAGCTCTGACAATGAGCAATTCAAACACAATGTCAAGAGGAATGAAGTACACCAGACAAACTCGCAATGCTCCAGGCAACAGCTGTGAACTTAATTTGGATTAATTCATTGTTCACTCAACAGAGGGAAAGAGAGCTGAACTCTGTTTTGAAGCAACTGAGTAAAACGAACACACTGACATGCTCTTTGACAGGCAGGTTTGCTGTGACTGATCACAAGTTCCTGATGCCCACAAAACACATTTCCACTTCAAAAGAGTGAAGAATATTTTGTTTAAGATATTCCTCTTTTTCTTACTCTTTTGTGGGTATTTTTGGCAAGGTGACAACAAGAAATTCGAATCATTGAAGACAGAGAAATGTGTTGAAATGAATGTAAACCAAGAAACAGACATGTATAAAAAACACTTCTCTTCTCAGACCGAACCTTTACAAAGCCTTTCACACTTGGCATTTTCAAAATAACCCCACTTGGATCTTCAGATAGATTGAAGATTGAATCCATTTCACTCAACAAATACACACAATCCTTTTCATGGTTCTTTCTAATCCTTAACCATTAGAGACAATTCTACACGCTACTTTAGATGAAAAAGACTCAAAAACATCCAACCAAATCCCAAGGACCAGAGTTGGGGAAAGTGATATCTGTCAGGGGTAATATAACGAGCACATGTTACAGGAGTAGCAAAATGAAATATACACTCACCTAAAGGATTATAAGGAACACCAGTTCAATTTCTCATTAATGCAATTATCTAATCAACCAATCACATGGCAGTTGCTTCAATGCATTTAGGGATGTGGTTCTGGTCAAGACAATCTCCTGAACTCCAAACTGAATTTCAGAATGAGAAAAAAAGGTGATTCAGGCCCTGTTAACACAAGAACGCTCGCGGGTGAAAACGTAAAAATATTTTATCGGATGTGCCTTTCGTCTACACGGCGACGGTGTTTTGAGGCTTAAAAACGCGAAAAAGTGAAACCACCCTCCAGAGTGGAAATCTTAAAAACGCTCCACCGTCGCGTTCTCGTGTAAATGGTAAAAACGCAAAAATCTGCTTGACAGTGAAGGTTGTACGCAGGCGCGCGGGCTTGGTCTTGTTATAGTATGCACTCCTAGCCGCCTGGAGTGCATACTACATTGAATTTCACAGACTTTTGCGTCACCATTTGCACGCGAATTTCCCACACAAAACGCTCGTCTAAACGCAGAATAAAAAGTGATGACGCAACGCTACTTTGCGCTTTCTCTTCAGAATCGTTTCCGATGTAAACATAGCCTCAAGCTAATAGTGGCATTTTAATAGTGGCATGGTTATTGGTGCCAGGGCAAAAATTGGGCAAAAATGCTTTGCTGATGCTAGAGGTCAGAGGAGAATGGCCCGACTGATTTAAGCTGACAAAAGAGCAACTTTGTCTGAAATAACCACTCGTTACAACCGAGGTATGCGGCAAAGCATTTGTGAAGCAACAACACACACAACCTTGAAGCAGATGGGCTACAACAGCAGAAGACCCCACCGGGTACCACTCATCTCCACTACAAATTGGAAAAAGAGGCTACATTTGCAAGAGCTCACCAAAATTGGACAGTTGAAGACTGGAAAAATGTTGCCTGATCTGATGAGTCTCGATTTCTGTAGAGACATTCAGATGGTAGAGTCAGAATTTGACGTAAACAGAATGAGAACATGGATCCATCATGTCTTGTTACCTCTGTGCAGGCTGCTGGTGGTGGTGCAATGGTGTGGGGGATGTTTTCTTGGCACACGTTAGGCCCCTTAGTGCCAATTGGGCATTGTTTAAATGCCACGGCCTACTCTGAGCATTGTTTCTGACCATGTCCATCCCTTTATGGCCACTATGTACCCATCCTCTGATGGCTACTTCCAGCAGGATAATGCACCATGTCACAAAGCGTGAATCATTTTTAAATTGGTTTCTTGAACATGACAATGAGTTCACTGTACTAAAATGGCCACCATTCACGAGATCTCAACCTAATAGAACACCTTTGGGATGTGGTGGAACGGGAGCTTTGTGCCCTGGATGTGCATGCCACAACTCTCCATCAACTGCAAGATGCTATCCTATCAATATGGGCCAACAATTCTAAAGAATGCTTTCAGCACCTTGTTGAATTAATGCCACGTAGAAATAAGGCAGTTCTGAAGGTGAAAGGAGGTGAGTGTATGTGATGTTTATGTAAAGTCATTTTAGCTTATTAGTGTGGTTGAATTGGATCCTAGAAGGTCAGCAGCAAAGACATTGGTTTATAAAGTAAGATCAAGTAGTTTGTCTCTGCATGCACAAAACACTTGATTTTATCTTAACAAGAGAGCTGTGCAGTCAATAATTGGAAAAAACAAAGTAACTTGCATTGCTTATTTAAAAACTCAACTCTGATATTTATATGTAAATTTAAAAGTTATGTATTACTTAACTAAATATTAAAGGGATACTCCACTTTTTTTTGGAAATGGGCTCATTTTACAACTTCCCTGAGAGTTAAAGAGTTGGGTTTTAATATTCTGGTTACTAATATTCTTCTAAAAATCTGAAAATTGGCTGAATGGATTCGAAAATGGTAAAACTCAACTCTTTAACTCTGGGGGAGTGGCAACATGAGCCTATTTCCAAATAAAGTGGAGTATCCCTTGAAAAAATTTAATCTGATTATGGAACTTGTGTTACCCCAACAATGCTAAAGACAAAATCAAACATGCCTATGAAAAAATGTCGCCCAAATCAACATCTGGCTCACCTGAAAATCCACAAAAGCTTCACTATCTACGATGGTCTTTACTGTGAAGAGCCAATGTCATTTCTGACGTCCATCTTTCTGCAGTATTCACCGCAGCCTCATAAAACAGCACCAGGACTGACAGCTATACGACATCCCATAATACCCTCAGTCATGCATCGATAGGTTGTGTAAGACGGGTAAAATCGTTATGATTAACTACTTATTTCTTCAAGATTCTTTAAGCATGCCCATTACAGGAAAACATGCCTAGAGAGACACATTGATCCCATCCTTCCGGAGTAAAAATGTCTTTATTGTATTTCAGCTAGAGCCAGCTCCTTTATCTTGCTTACAGTCTCGACATCAAAGAGGGGTTGTTTACAGGCTAGAGCCGGTCCACATTGATGACTTTGATGGGACATGGAGCTGTGAGGGCTTTCTTGTGATCTGCATGTGTGTCTAGGCCCTGCTACTGAGAAATATCTTTCTTTTTCTTGAAAGAAAATAAAGAATTTGAATAAATGAATGAAACGTATAACATAAAACCTCAATTAGACATTATTCTAGAGGAAACCAAAAGTTGATAAATCTGAAAAAAAAGGAAAGTCAGTCGTAAGTATTTATTTTATTTATTTAACAGGGACCATACCCATATGGAAAAGAAACGTAAAAAGCTTGTAAGAATTTCCTATTACCTACAATAGTAAATTTTATGTTTTTTATGCATTATATGTCTTATAAGAGTTATATGTCTCATACTATGATTTACTCTTGAAAGTGGCCACTTTCTCATTTTTCTCATACAATGTAATTATATGAATTAAGTATGAATCAAACAAACAATATATATGCTGTTTATAAGGAAAGTACATGGCAAAGTATGTTTTTCGTATATGTTCCATATCATTTTTGCATTATTAATTAAATATGAATCAAACAAACAATATATATGCTGTTTATAAGGAAAGTACATGGCAAAGTATGTTTTTCGTATATGTTCCATATCATTTTTGCATTATTAATTAAATATGAATCAAACAAACAATATATATGCTGTTTATAAGGAAACTACATGGTAAAGTATGTTTTTCATATATGTTCCATATCATTTTTGCATTATTAATTACTATGTAAAACATGTTTTAGTAATAAAGACATATATATTTTATATATTTATATTTACAATTACATGTATATTTCTTGTGCGTAAAGTATATCTAATTTAAACATAAACTATGCTTTCTTTATATGTTTTTTAAAAGTTTGTTATATGTTAGCCAAGTAACATGTCCATGTATGTATAAAAGCATATACTTTTTATATATGAATATATACCATTCTATATAGGTTTTTTGTATGTAATGTCCATTAATATTTTCATGTAAACTATGCTTTTTTTAAATGTTTTTTAAATAAAATTCTTACATAAGCCACTGAACATAGCAGCATTAAAAACATACTTTTTATATATGAAATTATATAATTTCATATGAGTTTTCTACAGTCAAAAACATTTGATGAAAGCGGAGTTAAAACTGGCAAAGCATGGTTTGGTCAACACCCAGATCAACTACTTTCTACCACACAATGACATAAATGCAGTCCAATACATCTGTAATATTAAAAACAAAGCTGCTAGGATATCTTTTCAATAGTCTTTATTAACAGTTAAACACTTACGGGGATTACAGTGCTGACAGCAGTAAACCCTAATCCTAAGAACAACGTTTTCAAATATTACATTTGAAGGAATTTGTTGGGACTACATAGGAATATCTTTCACAATTTGATATTTTCACACACCACAAGCCTGTATACAAACCTGAGGAGCACATGCTTATCCTATTCCTATTCTAACATGGGAACAGTGTCACCCACATAGTTACAATACAACACCTGTAACTGATGCGCAGCATATGCTCATGCATATACTCTTGTAGCTAATGCTAATTTTCAACTCCCTGGTTGGGAAATCTCTAAGTTTCTGAGTCCTCAGAGCTGGTCAGTATTCTCCCACTTATATTTGGGAAATCAGTATGCGCTCTGAATTTCTTAAGCAGCGTGTGATGTTAATGACATCAGTCAAATAATTGGTGTTAAATGTAGGGATATGCTACTATGGCAATGGATATATGGCCTATGGCGATACCAATTTCTAGAGAACAGTGTGGCTGATGCCAATAAAATAGTGATTCAAACATAAAAAAATATGCAGAACATGTTTTTGAAAGAAGTCTCTTAAGCTCATCAAGCTGCATTTATTTATTTTACATTATAAATAGAAACATATACAATAGAAAACATTCACATTTCTTCACACACACACGGAAAAATAACAATAGTTAACTTTTTCAAGTATGAAAAATATGCTATGCAATTTCTAATCAGCTTACTTTGATTGCTTTGTATTGTTTTAGTGTAACTAAAATACGTTGTATTTTACCTTCAGTGTAACTAATAATTAGTTTGCATTGTATTATAAAGGTTATTTTAAAAAAGAGAATGGAAATGCTAAGTGTTATCTACAGTGTGATGAACTGTTTTCAGTTAACTAAGAGCCAGAGCTCTGTACAGCTCAGTGAAAATTACATTTCTGTTCATTGACGCAATTGAGGAGGTCTATAATAAACCCGGAGAACAGTATTTGTTAGAAAAACATGGGTACTTTTTAATTGCTGTCAATGGAGAAAGATGCTTTCTGGTGGTGTACCAGTGAGGGCTAATAGGGCCATTCTAACCAGTATAAAATATTATGTGTCAATGGTTGCAGTCCAAGTTTGCGGTCTGCAGTACAGTATATACTCGCCAAAGCCAATTTTATCTGCATTTTTTATTTGTGAGTGTTAATTTTGGACCCTGGATTGGACAGAAAGAGGGGTAGAGAATGAACACACTGTGGCTATTCCACTCCCACAAAATGAGAATCAAAATCAGTCTTTGCTTTGCCAAACAAGAGGACCTGTTTACATTTCGTGTGGGTGTTGCGCTTCCTACTTACAGATGGAATGACTAGGATATGCATGTCTAAAAAAGCTTTCATATGCAATCAGCCACCTGACACGCTCTGCCAAACAAAGCCATCAATATACACTCATTTCACCTGGTTAGTGCAAAATACTTTGACACGCATTTTACACGAACACCATTTATCACTCTGCTCTTTCATATCTCTACGACAATTCTCAACTCATAGCAGTAGAAAACAGCTAATAGGATCTCCGGATGATTTACGGCACATCCGAAATGTTGTGTGATAAAGGGAGTTTAATATCACTGGTGATCCATCTTCAGATTTGTGATGTAGTGGTGCAACATTTAGGGGGGTTCATAACTGTAATAGCACATAGATAATACAGTATCATGGCATGATTTCACTGGAACAGATTCAAATTGTACTGTATTGTATCGGTGAGACTTTGAGGCAATCTCAAACTCGATTCACATCAATCGGCTTTATATTTTGCTGATGACAGATACTGGATAACAGGAATTGCAGTGTTAAAATTGGCTGACATCATTCTATTCAAATATCCTGTATCTTTTTAGGTTATAAATTTTCTGTCTATGTTGAACCAAAAGAGACCATATAGGCAAACTTTACTGAAAATATCAGAAATAGAGAGGATCTGCAAGTCGACATCACCAGTTCTTCCACAAAACTTTATTGTCAGAATGACATACTACAACTATCTGCTCTGCTACATAAAGCAACCACTAACTGAGATTGATGTAGATGAGTCCTCAGAGCTGGTCATATTCTCCCACTTATATTTGGGGAATTCGAGTATGCGCTCTGAATTTCTTAAACAGCGGGAGATGTTAATGATTTTACATCACTCAAATGAATGGTGCTAAATGTAGGGATATGATATATGGCAACGGATATATGGCCTATGGCGATGCCAATTTCTAGAGAACAGTGTGGCTGATACAAATATAATAGTGATTCAAACATAAAAAATAAATAAATAATGTAGACCATGTTTTTGAAAGCAGTCTTTTAAGCTCATCAAAGCTGCATTTATTCACACGTGTCACATGATCATTCATAAATCATTATAATATTATCATCAATGTTGACAACAGTTGTTGCTTAATTTTTTTAAGGAAACTGTGATACGTTACATGAATCTGGTCCATGTACTTCTGGTTGGTCACCAACAGGTCACCCACTCACAGCATTTCACTACAATCGCCATCATTCATTGCAGTGACGACACTGATTCCACTAATCACGCTCACACCTGAGAACTATCTCACACACTTTATAAGCTTTTTGCTGTGTCCGAAATCTCCACTCAAAGCACTACTCCCTATGTTGGGGGTAGGGAGCAGAGCACTATATAGGGCCCTATAATTTCTGCGATCACGGAATAGAAAGCACACTCTTTTACAACTAAAATAACAGTAAAGGGTAAAAAAAATGAATTCCCAAAAAATTAAAACGGAAAAAACGGAATTTGCAAAAATTAAAACGGAAAAAACGGAATTTGGGAAAAAATAAAATGGAATTTGGGAAAAAATAAAACTGAATTTATAGGGCCCTAACTATATAGTGAGCTCACCAGCATAATAGAAACCACTTTCGGACACTACTCGAATCGCTCTCGGCACCTGTTGATTACATCATCTGTCAGCTGGTGCTGAGCCGGCTCTGGGCTAAATGGATTTTTAAAAATAAATACATTACATTATATTGAGCTTATTTCGCCAAAATTTAAAAACTAAAAGTGATTTCTAGCCGTTTTTGTTATAATGCGCTACTCCACACATGATTATTACTTATTTTTACGATCAGCGCAATGCCTGATGGTATGTAGGGCTTAGGTTAGTGACCATCGGTTGTACACAACTTTTCAAAATGCATTCTGGGATACATTGAGTCGACTATATAGGGATAATAATCATCACTATACATTCGGACAGCACTACAAAATGGCGAGCTCATCTATATAGTCCACTATATAGTGAGTAATAGGTGATTTCGGACAAAGCATTTGACTTTGACTCCCTGGGGCCAAGTATTGTGTTACGTCTAAGCACTCCCCAAGTGCTTCTCTACAGAGCCCATCCAGTGATTTTAGTCTTGCCTTGTCCTTTGTGTTTTCGAATTCTTGCCCATGTTTCCTGGATCCACCCTTAGCTCTAGCCAATTCAACTCGTACCTCGTTTGGATTATTGCTGTTTACCTGGGTTATCTTTATTTGCCTTGCCCCCTGCAACAAGGTGCAAGGGGATTCAACAAGGTGCAGAAAAGCACTCTTTTGAAATGTTGGCACATATTGATACAATAGTATCTTAAAGTTGGAGATGTGTGGTATGCACACCCAAGGGCACGAAGCTCCCATTCCACCACATCCGAACAACCTGTATCACACGAAATACGTTCTGAGGAAACTATTTTGCAAATCGCAATTACGTTACATGCCAACATATAAGCAGTGCTATTACGTTGGTCCTTAACGTAATATGTATCATTGTTAATACGTAGGTAACAATACGTAATCTTCAAAGATATAAAACGTACGTTTTATACGTTTGGATAGATGCTAAAACGTATAATATGGACGTATTTGCAACATTTAAACGTAACATTATTACGTTTTTACAGCTAAAAAACGTTGAATATTTACGTTTTCATGTCATAACGATATACTTTCACTTTTAAAGATAAATATAACAAGACCCCTTAATCCTACTCCCAAAACCTAAACATTCATTTTATACAGAATATAAAAAGGATGAAACGTAATGGACAGAGATGTTTTAGCATTGAAATATATTTTGAGCCACTAATCCTACTCCTATCCCTAAACCTAACCATTCTAAAAACTACTGTTAGGCTAACACAATTGTGAAGAATAAAAACATATAACAGACAGACAAGTATACATTTCACAATAATTTATTTATTGAGAAAATGTCAAAACCAGTAACGTTAACATTACCAAAAGACGTTCACATGATGATGCGTTGCAGTCACAGTCCTCTGGCAGTGTTATAGTAGTTGTGTATGAGTTACAGATCAGAATTAAAGTTATTGACGTTAATTCATGAAAATGTTAATCTGATTTCGGTTCGCTCTCTGAAGGCGTGCGCTCTTCTCCATTTCAAATGAATGTACTACACCGACTGAAACACGGCATGTCGCAATCTGTGACGAAGCAGGTGAGAGCCAATGAGCGTTTAATATCACTGCCGTAAAACATGTCGTAACGCTTCTTGAAGGCGCATTTTCGAATTTGAATTCATCACCAGCGCGGATTTGACGTTTGCGGTCGCTGCTGAGAAATGAAGACGAAGATCACTGGATAAAAGGCTGAATTTGGATCTGTTTCTTGCAAACAACGTATGGATTCTAGGATTTGGTTTACCTCAAGCTAATAAAATTTCTGTCTTTTGTGAATGTATCAGTATGTTGTGTTTTATTGGAGAAAATGCTTTTTGTGTAAATATATTTATGAGTAACGTTGGCCTATATATTAATAAATGCGAAAAAAAACTTAATTGATAAGACAGTTGAATGCAATAGAGTCAAAACTTTAATGCCACGATTATGCATAAATAGTAAAGAAATCTGCTTTGGATGTATTATGTTCAGGACAAACGTAATAGCACTGCAATAGTATTAGGTTAAGGACCAACGTAATAGCACTGCTTATATGTTGGCATGTAACGTAATTGCGATTTGCAAAATAGTTTCCTCAGAACGTATTTCGTGTGATACATGGTTGCATCCGAAATATGCTCTTTTTGGTTGGCTAGTATCTAGTGACTGTGGGGCACAGTCATAGTACAGTGAACTCACTGTCATGTTTAAGAAAACAATTTGATATGATTCAAGCTTTGTGACATGGTGCTTTATCCTGCTGGAAGTAACCATCAGAGGATGGGTACATGGTGGCCATAAAGGGATGGACATGGTCAAAAACCACCACCACCAGCCTGCACAGTGGTAACGAGGCATGACAGAATTATGTTTCTCATTCTGTTTACAGCAAATTCTTGACTCTACCATCTGAATGTCTCAACAGAAATTGAGACTCCTCAGATTAGGCAACATTTTTCCAGTCTTCAACTGTCCAATTTTGGTGAGCTCTTGCAAATTGTAGCCTCTTTTTCCTATTTGTAGTGGAGATGAGTGGTACCCGGTTCTGCTGTTGTAGCCAATCTGCCTCAAGGTTGTGCGTGTTGTGGATTTACAAATGCTTTGCTGCATACCTCGGCTTTAACAAGTGGTTATTTCAGTCAAAGTTGCTCTTCTATCAGCTTGAATCAGTCGGCCCATTCTCCTCTGACCTCTAGCATCAACAAGGCATTTTCGCCCACAGGACTGCCGTATACTGGATGTTTTTCCCTTTCACACCATTCTTTGTAAACCCTCAGAAATGGTTGTGCAGTGAAAATCCCAGTAACCAAGCAGATTGTGAAATACTCAGACCAGCCCATCTGGCACCAACTATCATGCCTGGCTCAAAATTGCTTAAATCACCTTTCTTCCCATTCTGACATTCAGTTTAGATTTCAGGAGATTGTCTGGCATTAATGAGAGATTAACCAGATGTTCCTAATATATATATATATATATATATATATATATATATATATATGTGTGTGTGTGTGTGTGTATGTGTGTGTCAGCTGTGAGTCAACGCGCTATTACGGCGCTCACGCAAACCCATTTTAGCGGCGTTAATCTTTTTATTACGCGATAACGGTCTTCTGTCCTAGCAAACTTTGTCGTTTTTCATATACTTTTGCAACAGGATGCAGCATGCGTCCTGATCCATTTCAGCGTCTCGCGCTCGTCATCCACTCAAAGCCGGCTCGCAAGCCCAAACGAGTGTGTGCGTCGTGCCTGATGTTTTGTTTCCGGTCTCAGCTAGATCCGCTTGCGCTTTGGACGAAGAAGCAGCGAAACGTCCTCGCGCGGTGCAAACCATTGAAATGAATGGGTTTTCAGATCGCAGCGCCGAGGACGTTTTGTGCCGCACACACTCGTTTCAGCTTGCGAGCCGGCCAAATATCAGCTTGCGAGCCGGCCAAATATCAGCTTGCGAGCCGGCCAAATAGTAACGTTATGCTTTGAGTGGATGGCGAGCGCGAGACGCCGAAATGGATGCCAATGAGATTCTGAATGTAAAGTTTACTTTTAAAAAGTTGCCAAATTGTCCCATTGACAAGACCAAAGCGATCTGTATGTTTTGTCATTATGAACTGAGCTATCATCATCACAGCACGTCCAGGAAACACCACTTGATGATGGCCAAGCAAACACACACACACACAAAGAGATGATGCAAATTCTCCACCCCTCGTCAATATCAGGACCTCGTCAGTATTTCTTTCACCCTTTTTATTGATGGACAGTGTTACATTGTGTGAGAGATTATTTAGGCTATATATGTTAGAGTGAAATTGAACACTATTCCAATGTTATTTTTAATAATAATAATAAAAAAAACATTTGCACTAAACAAGCCAATCCACTTTTCCATGTTGATAAGAGCATTAAAATGAGAAAAAATGTAACAAAAAGAAATCAAAGACATTAAGAATAGATAAAAATGTGCGATTTAATTGCGAGTTAACTATGACATTAATGCGATTAATCGCGATTAAATATTTTAATCGTTTGACAGCACTAATATATATATATAATATATATATATATATATATATGGTAATTTTAGAAGAAAATTTCAAATGGTACTATTCATATATATATATATATATATATATATATATATATATATATATGAAGATACCATTTGAAATTTTCTTCTAAAATTAACATTTTTATCAACTTGTATATTTAAGTTCAGTAATTTCACTTAAATGGCAATGAAGATTATCTATTAATTGTCATTTAAGTCAAATTATTGAACTTAAATATACAAGCTTGATAAAAATTGTCATTTAGAAGAAAATTTCAAATGGCATTTAGAGGCTTTTGCATCTGAACTCTTCATATATATGAAATTAATATGTTACATTTATCTTTTACAAAAAATTATTGGCTTAGACATGCTGTAAATTCTGCCAATGTTCCTCAGTATGTGAAAAACCAAGATCCAGCTGAGAATGAGTTTGAATGCATTCTATTGATTCACCACCGTCAAAAGGTCAAAACAAGAAGTCCAATGTCTTTTCACATGGTAGAGAGAGCTGAGAACCTCGCTGTGAGATTTGGCTCTGTGTTTGTGGCATTGTGTACGCAAGACCAAACAAGCCCTTACAAATGTCATCTCTCCTTTATTCCCTAAAAAAAGACCAAATGCACCCACACAAGAGGGTCACCAGGGAAGCCACGCACATTTTGTAATTTATAAAAGTAAAATTATGACAACTTCATCACTAGCCATTCACAGATATTAATCACCTTATAATGCACATCCATAAACCCACACTGGATTTAACTTTCACAAATTTGCAAGAATTGGTATTTTATTACAATGTTGCTTCTAGATCACGGGTGCCTAATTGGAGATCTACCAACCCACATACAGTAGTTCAGATATAACCCTGATCCAGGGTTATAGGATGTTCGGTTGAATAACTGTTCGTCTGTTATATGACAACTTAGTTTGAATAAACAAGCAGACACTGATTTATTGAAGCTTGTTTCCGACCAAAGAATAATAATAAAAAATAAATAAAATCTCACAATTGTTAGATATGAAGTCAGAATTGGGAAAAATAGAGTTGCAATTGCAAGAAAAAAAGACAGAATTGAGACTCACAATTTTGACCTTTTTTCTCACTATTACGAGTTTACATCTCTGGCCTTAAAACACATAATTGTGAGTATATATCTTGAGATTCTGACATATTTTGCGAGTTATCAGACCAATTCTAAGGGGGAAAAAAGGCTGATTTTTCCCTCAGAATAGTTTATATCTCACAATTTTGACTTTCTGACTACAAAACACAATTGTGACTTTATATCACCCAATTCTGATAAATAAAGTCAGAATTGTGAGATAAAAAGTCACAATTACCCTTTTTTATTTTTCATTCTGTGTCTAAACAAGCTTTCATACGGATTAGCTACTTGCTGTACGTTTATTTAAAAAGAACAGCAAGACAACTAGAAGTGAATGTACTTTCCATTAAATGAATTGCACAGAGTAAACAAATCCTTAACAAAAAACAAATGTTGCAATGAACGAGCTTTGTTTTAAATAAATCACACAGTAAACAAAACAAAAAAACTTTGCAACTGCAATTTGAGATGCACAAACTGCTTTCCGGTGCGGTGAGACGTACATGCTCGGGCAGATTCGGCTTCAAGTTGTTCATCATTGGATGCGCGTCACGTGTGCTGTAACAAAAAAAAAGGTGTGCACACAGCCAGCGAAATGGGACTTGCGCACCCAAACGTGTCATTTTTTGTTGCGCACACCTTGCGCTCATGTGGACACTTCGAGTATAAAACAAGGCTTTGCTCCGTGTCAGACTGCGTGCTCTGAACGTTAAAGGGGCACAGACCAATCCCAAATCATCTCCAGCAGTAGCAGCCTCCGAAGCACCAATTAACTATGCCTCCGTTTTCCTCATAAGCTGATATTTAAACATTCTCTATGATAAAAAAGTTTGTAAAATATATTTTAATAGCACAGTTTTGCCTTTTATAGAGTTCTAAAGATGGTGTTCAACTATATCGTTATATAATAACCCTCACACCCCTAGTTTTATTTAGTCAGTATAACATTATTGAGAACCAGTTTGCAACCAAAGTCAGACTATTAATAGCTAGTGATAACGCTGAGCTATGAAAATGTCTTGGTTGCGTGATGCAACCCTCATTCCCCGAAAGGAGGGAACGGAGATGTAGTCGATGTCAACTGAAAGGGATCACGCCAGGGAGCCAGTCATCTCAGAGTACTATTGAAACAAGCCAATGGAACTGGCGTACGTGATTTGCATCACACACTCTGCCTTCGTGGTGCTGGTATAAATATGGAAGTTGCAGGACTAGTTGCCTTTTATTTTTCTAACTCTGAGTCAGCGGGGGTCTAGCAATAGTGGTGAATGGACTACATATCCGTTCCCTCTTTCAGGGAACAAGGTTGCATACACAACCGAGACGTTCCCTGTCAGTCGTTCACGTTTGTCTTAGTCAACTAAATTGGATCATCATTGAAAACGCCACAAGTGCTGCCACCTTCTAGTGCCTAGACAAAGGTCTCCTGATCCCGCCACAACTTGAGGTGGAGATGGGACAGGGCTTGGGTCATGGAAGTCCACAGGAGCACTGGTCCACAGGAGCACTGGGAAAGCATACCCTATTAATGGAAGGAAGGGACGCTGCGAAAGCCACATCCTCCCAGAAGGGAGGTAATGTGGAGAATACACATATGGACAGGGCAGATGACCAGGCGGTACAACATATGGGATGTCACTGGGGTGGCTCCAGCCTATGATGGGGACAGAGACTCTATCGGGCAGTGGCGGCAGACACGGGCTTGCCGCAGGGAGCTGTACCGTGGAAGAATACACATCTGGAATTGCCGTAGGAATCTCAACATTTGGACCAAGCCTAAAACCGGTTCCACAAGTGCATATTAGTGATAGATCTGGCTGTCATGTCCCTTGCCGAAGGAAATGGAGGAACTCGACAGGGTTCGGCTCATAAGTGGAACTCAACTGGAGCAAGAGTTGCTCATGTATCCAGTACATAGGAAAGGAATGGGGCACTAAGCTGTCACTTAGAAATGGGCTTACAGTAAACTTTGTGAGGGGAAAAGTTTACTGTAACTTAAGAAGTTTACTCAACTTCATGTGAGGGGAGCCCACAGGAAGCAGCGGTTCAAGACATATAGGCTAGTTGTCTAGCGAACTTGATAGGTGTCGCTCAGCCCCCAACTCTATTTAACGTCTGTTCAGCGAGGCACTCTGTGTCAATGCCTAGGTGGGACAAAACTCTCACTTAGGAGGAGCTCACCCAAACAGGTGGGCACGTGCATCTTGGGAGAAGGCAGATTCAGTCTCCTTTCTCCCCTCAGGAACCTGACGATCAAGACGTGCTTCTCACAGATTTGTATCCACTCCATCATGATGTGTGTCAATACAGAGGCAACAAAATTTTGAGGTGGAGGAGACAGCCCTCACTCCAATAAGCAGGAACGAAGCAATGAAGTAATCAAACACCTTCAGGATCTCCTCATGGAGAAGAAGACTTAATTCAACGAATAGGTTACACTTCTAAGGGTGAGCATGCCTCATTTTGGGAGGGTGCTCTCACAGAAGTGATGGTCTCTGTGGACAAAAATATTTGCACTAGTAAACAGAACCTCTGCATCCCATTCTTTTTAGAACCAGACCTGGAACTCTCTGAGGTCTTAATGTGGGTGCCATCATGCCCCATACCTGAGAATGTACTCAGTGGAAAGAGTCAGGAAGGGCACTTTGGGCCAATAAGCGGCAACTAGAAACATCACCTCCATCTCCTCCCTACATTAGCACAGTTGTGTGCAAGACGGCTCACTCGGCAATGCAATTCTGCGAGGGCCCGGGGCCAGCTGTGGCCAGAGATTTCACAGTGTTGAGGGATGTCCACTCAGAAACAAGAAAAAAAAAAAAAAGAAAACTGGCGGAGGGATGAGTCTGAAGGGGCAACATATCTAACTGTGCAACCCCAAAGTGGTCCCAAACAGCTGGACCACTGGGGACAGAGACTCCACACTCCGTGGGCCACAGGCTGTCATAAGGCTCGTCAGCGGCACGATTGTGCAGGCCAGAAGAAATAAGTGCAATAAAGCAACCTCAGAAGCTAGAGTTGAGGGGAGTGTAGCTCTACGGTTGCAATGTTGTCTTTTCAGACCAGTACAAATTCAGGCAGTTTCTGGCAGAGAAAGGTGCCGTCCACAACCTGGCAAGCTCTCCATGCACTTCGGGAAGGAAATGCTAGCTGGTTTAGTTGTGTTTGATCAGGGTTGGAGCTAAACTTTGCAAGGTAAAGTCCTTAAGGAAACAGGATTAGTCAAAATCTGATATTAATCACAAATATTACTATTTTTATTTTTATTCACTTACACTCCTATCGTACAAAATCATTAAGGACAATTTAAATCATTACGTTTTTAATATTCAGACTTTTGAAAATATGTGTAAAAACATATCAATCCTTCATTAGGATAAAGTGCATAACCATTAATTGCAGGGAAATGTGCACATTGCCCATGTGGATATTTTTAGAGTTAAACAAATGGTGAAATGTTAAAGCTGCATAAATACTGCTAATATGCATATATAATTAAGCAATCATTTACATACATACAATAGCAAGTAATGGTACAAAATATACACATTATGGAGGCAAGAGTCTTGACTGAGGTATTGTCCTTCAAAAAAATAAAAATAATCATGGACAGGGGTTTCACGAAACTGAAACCCAAAAACCCCAAAAAACTAAATGGTTTTAGTTTGACATGAATGGTTTTCATTTCAACTGAATTATTCAAATAATCCTACTGTAGGAATTGAGGGTGAACCAAACACAGATTAATCTTCCAGGTGATTTATTCAAAAATAATTACGCACAGAATTTAACACTCCAGACCCCAAAACACCAGTCTAATCTGGGACTGGCTGGAGCCCACTACAATTATGGACCAAGCTCCAGCCAGTCCCAGCTAAGAACTTTACGACCATGCAAGCTTCAAAGAGATAAGCCATAGGAAGAACTGGTCAAAGTTAGATAGTTTGGAAAAGACAGATTGGTTCAGTGATGACACAGCTCAGGACCCACCAAGATAACAGCAGAGATTGTTTGATCCCAAGACAAAAGATTTAAAACAGACCATCTCCTTATAAAGGACCCCTGAAGGACCCCAGGGTTGAAATCTCTTAAAACCACAGAGACTGAGACTTTACATATAAAAATACACAATCAACAATTCTTGAAAGACTTATAATCAAATATCGCTCAACTACATAATCCTATATTGTCTCTACAACCCCTGTATATATGTCTATTATTCTTAGATCACATAAATCTTGTAATTGTTATAACTATTAGATGTGTAAATGAAAGTGTATTGTGTTTCCTATCAGTGAGATCTTAATTCAGAAAATGGCTTGATTGATATCTGTGTAAAATGTATTTAATGTTCTTGTAATATGAATCGTGTCTAAACTGCATCTTCTGTACTCTGCTAAAGCTGGAGAGTAAAGGGATTCCAGATAACACACGATTTATGCTTATAGGTTGAAGAAAATGCCACTTCTCAGATAAAGACAGTGCCTGATTAGTCAGATCTCATCCAAGAGGCTGGACAAACATGTGAGTTAAAAATTGTAGACCTGAACAAAGCCTTAGAGTTATGTTAGAGTTGCTAGAGTTTTTGATAAGTTGGGAGGTTTGGTTTGTGAAATTGTTCACTACGGCAGATTTACAGAAATCATGGAGAAGCCATGACGAGTAACCGGACAGACGATAACCATGTAGACCAGCAGACAAAAGAACCCAAACAAGATCAGAAGAACATCCATGGGCTTGGAACATCCAACAGCTTCATTCAAGCAATCTATAACTAATCTTGTCTCATTTTTCTTTCTGTTCTTAGCTTTATCTTTCTTTTCCGCTGAGAGTCTCGATTCTAAGTTAAAGGGTAACTAAACCCCTGGTCAGAGCCTGACTCCACCCACTGGCAATATTTGAAAAATGCTGAAAAAGTGGGCAGACCCCAGCGGAGATAGAGGGGACGAAATAGATGCTAAAACACTATCCTGATTGTTTTCAATACTCACAATTCAAATTCCTGACTCCCTACAGTGGTTTTGACGACACAAGGTGGTTTTTATACTGCCAAGGGCTTAACTCACGTGGTGAGCTGAAATAGGAAAATTAAACTGCAGTAGCCACCGTTTCGACCTGAAGAGGGCAGCACTAAGACGTTTTTACAGCATATATTGTAGAAAACAAAACATTTTCACACAAATGTCAAAAAAGTTACTTGAATCAATGACTGGCATTAATAAAGATCTATTCTTACGCATCATTAACTAAAAAAAGTTGGTTTAGTATTTAGTTACTCTTTAAGTTTTGCTGAAAAGTTCCATTTAAACGATTCTTACTGCAAAGCCCGCTTTCCAACTGCAAAGACTTTGACGTGTGCATACATTTGAAATAAACTTGAGTGCACAAAATACGCGATATGTGAACAGGCCCTAATGGCAGTTTCACACTGCATGCGTTGGAAGAGCATAAGCAGCGCCGGATCAGTGGTATGGTGAGCGGAAGGAGGATACGCGCGTTTTGCTTTCACACTGGCAAAAAGAGTACTCTATAATGGATAAGTTGGCATTGCTTTATTTCATTTTCAAATACATTTAAGAGAAAAGACTTAAAGGTTCTCTAAACGATGTGGAGCCAAAACATTTTTTGTCACATACAGCAAACGTCTCCTCACTATCGGCTAGCTGCCTGTCCCCTAAACACACTGTAAAAAACGCGGTCTCTGTAGACACCACAGGCTCCACAAACGGCAACAAAAACAATCGTGTCTCACCCGGACCACGAAACCTAACAAACAGTGTTCCAGCCAATCACTGGCAAGAAGTATTTGAGGGTGGGTCTGGGGGGTTAGTGCGCGTGCACATGAAGGGTGTGTGTGTGTGTGTGTGAGGAGAGAGAAGCATCAGAGGAAAGTTTGAAAAATGGACGACACACGACCAAAGAGACGACGTTCTGATGAACAAATTAAAAAGGAGGAGGAATCGGATTAAGAACGTGCGAAGTTCCGAATTTACATCGGTAAAGTTTTTGAACGATGGCGAGAACTCCGGCGGCAGAAGGGCTTCCAGTCCGACATTCAGGTTGCTCTGTTTTTGCTGGACAGGTGGGTAACGTTAAATTATTATTTTTTCCTTCTAAATTGACGCTTATGTTCGCCAAACCCACACAATTCACGTTCACAGTTATTTCAGGAAGCACGGAAGGGAGGGGAGGAGATGAGATGCGGAGGAGGGAGGGTCTAGCTAGCCTCCGATTTTGTTTGAAAATATTTTCCGAACGTCAACACCCAGGATCGCTTAGAGAACCTTCAAGTCAATAAGCTTATTTTATTAATTAATATATTATAACTTTTGGTTCATCTTTGTTGTAGTTTGGGCAACAAGTTTATTTTTTGGACATTTGCTTTTTTTTTTCAAATTGATAAAGGTTATTTGATTGACTGTTTAAAACACAATAGATATCATCAATGGGCTTTTGGGGTAAAACTGCTGTGTATTTTGGCCATGATCAATGCATTGTCACTTTAACTTAGCGGAATTAAATTTTATTAATTAAATTTATTTTAATTTTAGCAGAAATGCTATGTGCTGCTGCGGCGCATCTGTGTGAGATGTGAATGCTCTAATCTGTTAACATGGGCGCCGGTGGCAAGGAAACTAACTCCGAGAGCCCTCTAGTGGTCGGTAGCATTTCCGTTGTGTTGCGGCGTTATTTCGCTTGTGTTGTACATTTTCCGTTGTGTTGTGGATTCATTTAGTTGTGCTGTGGCTTAATTTCGTTTTGTTGTGAACTTGTCTTTGCTTTCTAAGTGTCGTTGTGTTGTGCACACCTGGGCCACCTTAGTAAACCGCCAAAAACACCAACAGAAAATGTTAAATACCTACATAACAGAGAATTTTCTTCTATCTTGTTTGATAGGGTTACTTGATTGAAACATGTTATTTCAAAATGAAAACATTGAGTTTAATAAAAAAAAATACCGTTTCAAGTCATCGCATTTGAACCAGAAACCATGATACTATGTCAGAAGAAATTGTTTCAATAAAGTGAACATCAAAAAAGCATCAAATTGATCAAATTTTTTATCAAATTGAAATGTTCCAACAGAACAAATTAAAGGATGAAAAATATAAGGAGGGAGGGGGGGGTGTAAAACTAGCATTTCAATTACATTATGGCAATTGTTTTTTATCTTTGACGCAGGTTAATGAAACTAATTAGTCTTCGCTGCGCAGAAGCTTCTGGCACCCCAGATAATTGCTATTCGCTGAGATAGCAAAAGTCAATTTTGCCTCACACAGCGTCTGGGAAAATAAACATTGAAGCTTATCACTTCTGAAGCCACTACATGAGATGTTTTACATCAACTCACCACACTCTTTCAGTCTAGGTGGCTCCAATGAATCCTGTAACCTTAAAGTATGCACTTGGCAGGGATCCTTGCAAGTTCACAAACAGCAACCAAAGATACGGTTTTAAAAGAGAGTATGATTAAGCAAATAACGGTGGACTGTCTCACTCTATATATTTATCTCAGGCAACAAGGACTTTACCCATACATTGCAAGTACATTGTATCCATTGCACTTTCAAGTAACAGCACTCAAGCTACTTTTACCTTTACAGTTTAAACACCAAAACAGATTAATTTAATTTGAATTTATCTTCTGTAAATAACCATTACAACCTAATGGTTCCAAAGTTAAAGGATGATGAAGAGGATACTTAAGGATAAGTATACTTAAGTAGTTCAAGTATATTTTAAGTATACTGCAGTATATATTATACTAATATGAGTGTACAATACTTATTTCAATACTACTTTCTGGACAAAAATATATATATTTTCTTTGTGTAAGAAGTATATTTGAAGAGTTCAGATGCAAAAGCCTCTAAGTGCCATTTGAAATTTTCTTCTAAAATGATCATTTTTATCAAGCTTGTATACTTAAGTTCAGTAACTTCACTTAAATGGCAATGAAGATTACCTATTAATTGTCATTTAAGTAAAATTACTGAACTTAAATATACAAGCTTGATAAAAATTGTCATTTTAGAAGAAAATTTCAAATGGCATTTGAGGCTTTTGCATCTGAACTCTTCATTTTTAATTAAATTGAGTCAACTCTGACTGCACAACTAGATTACAACTGTGTTTTTCGTTTGTACTGGAAATAAGTGAACTTAAAAGGTGTATTGATAGTTTACTAGTCAACTATTTGTAGCACATTTTAGTTTATAAAAGTAGACTTTAAAGTATACTCTAACTAGTTTAGTAGTTTTATACTGCAAGTAAGTTTCCATTAGTTATAATTCCCATTAAAATATATATCTGCTAGGAATTTCTAACAATAAAAAAAGAAGAAAAAAATATATGTTGAGAACACATTCTCTGCAAATTAAATGAAGAATAAAATAACTGTTTAACTTACAAACACTACAAACTATTGGTAACATTTTAAATCAACTTTGTGAATAAGCTTTGGAAATCAGATTTGAAAAGCTTCACAGCCTGATGTATATAGGAATGAAAAGCTTGGCTCTAAATGGCCACTGCTGTTCAGGATTTAGATTGTTAACATATTGATCTAAAAGAGCCTCACCTTGCTTTGCCTGTTTTTTAATGGCATCCATCGATAGTGTGACCTTCATGTATACAAATGGCTCAGGTTTGGAGAGGGGGAGAATGGATTATGTCCACTTATAACTATAAATCCAACCTAACCTCGGCCTTTAGATGTCAATCAAGGCGCCAAAACTCAAGCTAAGACTCTTCGATCCACATCTGAAATAATAACAAACTATATAAAATGAGTGGGCCAGAAAAACTGAAATGAAATAAGATGGAGAAAACACAGCAGAAGATATTCAATCAGTTTCGTTTGATATAAAAGTTCATCTCTACATTGGATTTCTACATTAGTGTCTATGGAAGTTTCTTACGAGTTAGAAAGAGTTAAGAGTTTTGTTTGTTTGTTTTTTGCATTGCATTGCAGGCCTTAATATTATATAAGGAAGCGGACTGTTTCAAACAAATGCCTTAACTGCACACTATGAAAAATGACTGCAGGTCGAAAGATGTCAGTAAGATTTCAGTGTGTACATTTTTGAGAGTGCCGCATACGGTTCAGGAACCAGGAAGAGAAGCGAGTCAGGAGATGCTGGTGAGCTGCAAAGCTGCAAGTAGGTCAGGACTGTTCTCTCACCATATGTTAAGAGATGTGCAGAGAAACAGAAAGAGAAAGAGTGATAGACTGAGAAAGACAGAGGGATGGAGGAGAAGAAAGAAAGACTGAATAAGACAGACAGTGTGAGAGGTAGAGGAAGAACTTTGAAAGTAAATGATGGCAGGGAATCAATCTGTAAATGCACCAGCTGGCATTGCCAGCCCAGCCAAACTCCTGCCGACGAAGATCCACCACAATTTTTGGCCCACCTGCAAAATGCTTTTCACTTATAAAAGGAGAAGGAAAAAATATGTTTTGCTTGCTCGAATGTACTTAACTAAAAGGAGCTACTGCAACTCTTAGGCCCCGTTTACACGAGAACGCTCGCGGGTGAAAACGTAAAAATATTTTATTGGATGTGCCTATCGTTTACACGGCAACGGCGTTTTGAGGCTTAAAACGCAAAAAAGTGAAACCACCCTCCAGAGTGGAAATCTTAAAAACGCTCCACCGCCGCGTTCCCGTGTAAACGGTAAAAACGCAAAAGTCTGCTTGACAGTGAAGGTTGTACGCAGGCGCGTGGACTTGGTGTTGTAGTAGTATGCACTAATAGCCGCCTGAAGTGCATACTACATTGAATTACACACACTTTTGCGTCACCATCTGCACGCGGAATTCCCACACAAAACGCTCGTCTAAACGCAGAATAAAAAGTGATGACGCAACGCCACTTTTGCGTTTTCTCTTCAGAATCGTTTTCCGTGTAAACATAGCCTTAAAAATGTAGGCAAAAAAAAAAAAAGTGTCCTATGTGTCTAAAAAAAGTGTCCACTTCAGAGTCCTATGTGAACCCGCTGTTACGGGTTGGTACAGCATGGGGGTGAGTATTTAATTACTTAATTTTCATTTTTGGGTGAACTATTTTCTTTAATTCATTTATTTACTGCAGTTGTAGGGCTTATATTGCTGCCATGTTTTAAATAATCGGTTTTCATGAGCTTGAAAAATGATTTATTATTATTACTAAGGACCTGTGCATTTATTCTGTTTTTGAGCATTTTGTTTTTCAATAGAAATGTATTAAATTCCCCACTTAAATTTTTAAATGCATTATTCTCAATTAGTTTTGTATCATTCTCCAGTACAAATATCTCAGCCTATGTAGCACCTATGTACACCAAACTTTCCATTTATAGACTTAGCAGTATTCTGAAGATGTCAAATCAGAGGGATTTGTTAATAAATCATTCCTGGCCTGATTTATGTGACATTTTAGTCAAAAAACAAACAAACTGATTTTAACAGTATATTTTGAAATCCTAGGTAGTGAAAGCATATATCCTGAAATCCCCCTGAACTTTTTGTGTGTAAACACAAAATAATAAATAATTGCACCTGGCTTTATCATATGTTCAGATCTATTAACCTAATGTAAGCAAAAATCGCACATATTTAATTAGATAATGCCTAATTTGCATAATTAAATGTATTACAAGTTTTTGAAATTTGTATGTTTTTTTATGTAGCCTACTTGTGTAATCAATTGAGAAAGTTTGATGGTGATATCTGTTATTTACTTTACCCCATTCACTAGTGTCTCGCCTTAATAAATATTCTCCTTCACTGAACAATAAATTAATTCATTCTTTGCATATTTTAAGAGTTATTTATGATTGATCTGAACTTGGGATTATGGTCTAAACATGGGATTTCACTTGGGATAGTGCTAGAGATCAGAGAAATGGTACTAGATCAGTCCAGATGTCCCACGAGTATCAAATATGAGATGAAACCACTAACGTATGGCCCTCTTCCTGTGAACCACCCACTGTTCTGGTCACCTCTAGTAGTAATTGCATGTATGGGATTTAAAAAAAATCCAATAAAGAATGACGAGAAACTGTGTGATCGCTTTAGAGGAAAAAGTTGGGACCAAATGGGGATACTGAGAATAGGTGTGCATGGGCGGTACACCCACTGTTAATCCACCGGCAGAGATGGAGAGTGATTAAATTAAACAACACAGTCATAGGCATCTGTGTAGGGAAAACCACTCGAGGGATGCCGCAGAAAACAAATGAAATATCGATGGCTACAATGACTTTGGCATTATTTGATGGAGTGGAGATGAAATATTGGCTTGATTGGATTTTTTAATCAAATCAAGTTCAGATTTTGGTCTCAGCGTGGTTCTCACAAGGGTGAGTCATGTTTGGAAGAGTTTCTGGAGCTAGATAATGTGTCCAAAGGCAGCTCTCAGCATCAAAATCTGGGGGAACGGAAATACAGTACATGTCCATTACCTTTCAAAAGTTATTTCGTCAAAGAGATCTTTAAAAAAATCTATGAGGCAAAAGAAGACTGAGAGTAATGGCTGCTGAAAATTCTGCTTTCCCATCAGAGGAATAAATTAAATTTAAAAAATATATAATTATCTTTTCTACTGCATTCTAATCAAATAAAAGCAAGTTTGGTGAGCATAAGAGACAATAGAGAAGTCTAAGGGTACATTTACAAAAACAACAATGTACTGTTAGCCTGACTTCATCATACTCATTTTACTATTGGAAGATGAGTCTGAAAGCCCTCCGTATGGGTTTGATTATGAGGCGTGTCTTAACCGAACCAGTAAAAAAACAACTCTGCACTCAATTGGATAGTTGGATAAACCTACAATCAATCAGGAGCGACGGCAGTAAGTCAGCTACTTTGCATACAGTTGTCAAATACAGAACGTAGCCTAACTTTACTTATTTTAGAAGTTAAATAACGAGTGTTGCTTCTTTTACTTACTCCTTCATGAGTGCGACCAAAGGAGAAACCACAATGACCACAGGCTTTTCATTACGTCCCATCTTCTTAGCGACCGTCAGAGCCAGCTGATAAGTTACACTTTTCCCGAATCATGTGGGATGGCAAAAATATCTTTACGATCGACAAATGCCTTGATTGCAGTTTTCTGTTTGTCTATTAAAATTAATGCGCTGTCGATTTATTTCACAACAGACGCGACAGCGGAATCTATACATCTCAATTCTCCAGCTGCAGTCATCTCTGAGGGAAGACAGTTAGCGCTCTTTGATAACGTGATGATTACGTCCCTGCAGATCACCTGTCCATCATCGTATAAAGCCCGCCCTGGCAATTTGATTGGCGCGAACATTGTTTGCCTGATCATAATTACTCCTCAATGGATTGAGTCCAGACCGAACTTCCCGTCCAAAAAAATGTTGTGGGCGGAGTTCGGGCTGGCATCTCAGGCTAATGTACTGTACCAAAAACAGAAAAGTGTTTCCTTCAGGTTTTTCTTATGCGTAGAGTGACAAAATTGTCAAAACGGTCCACGCACAGATCTGCGGAAACGATTTACAACTCCGTATTGTGCATGCCAGGCGAATGGTTTGTAAAGAAACACTCTGCAGCTAAAAACTGAACACAGTGTTCCCAAATTTACATTTTTGCTGTTCACATGGAGAAGAGAACGCTAGCGTGTTCAAAAACGTGTACTTTATAAGCTCGTTTTCAAAAGTTAGTATTTTCAGGCCTCCAAAACATCATTGATGTGTAAATGAACATTTATTAGTTTAAAATACTTTTAGCTTCATGTTTAGGTCTGTATTTATGAACTGTTCATTGTACAAATGCTTTAAGTAATCTGTAACAGCAGGTAAAGTGGGTTTCTCCACAGGATGTTGCTTTCATTCCTCTCTGCTCGCAGGGAGTATTGCTCTAGAGACGGGAGGTATACGTGTCCTCATGGCATTTAGGATTAAATGATACAGAAATGATGAGTGACTATACACATATATTCATTAGTGATGCACAGTAGGTTAGATGAGGTTCTAGGAGCCCAGAGGACTTGGAAAGAGCTCTTTTTAGTCATATTTGTCATGTAGTTGGTAATCTTCACATTAACTTTGTTGAGGCATGAAGACACATGGCACACACACAAACAAGGCATGGGAATGCGTGGGAAATTTTCCAATGCATGGTCAGGCCTACAGGCCATTTCTAAAGCCAAACGACAGAATGTGGTTTCTCATGGTGGAAAAAGGGATATAAGTACTTAACTTACATGTCTCTCTGTAAATAGAGCTGGCCTCTGCATCCACAATCTTAAGTCATGCATTGAGAAGATCCATCTAGGATAACATCACTTTACACTATAAAGTTTTTTATCTTGTTAAAAGATGGCTAATTTTATCAGCAGTGATAAAGCAGTTGAGTTTGAGTAAAGAAAATCACTTTTGCATTGCTTGCAATACATTTTTAATTTAACATTACTCGATTTAAATATAAAATTGTAAGTTAATGCTGTTGTGAAATCACAAATACTGTCACAAATCATCACAAAATATCTCTGCATAAGGTGCAGGTTAACGGTAGCTTTAACTGTAAATGTGCGCCATTTCACCAGATTTGTAACTTTAACCTAACCTAACTAATTTCTAAACCAATGCCAACAAAGGAGAATGCATCAGTGGAAATATAAAAATAATTATTTAAAAATGTGTTTAATTATTTAAAAAATAACTATTATAAAAACAATTATTACATTTCGGACAAATAAATAGTTTTTTCAAACTGTTATGGTACCTGATAGTTGTACCTGATAGATGCGCAAAAAAAAACAAAAAAAAAAAAAACAGCCACAACATATTCTTCAAGCTTTGAAAATCACAATTAGTTGAACATTAAGGAGATCAGTAAAAAATTTGCCACATACAGTAAAAAATTATTCAGACTAGTCGCATGCTTCACTACTGACGTTATTATTATTCCAAAAATGTAGTGAGGCTCCAGATAGAAAATGTAGTCAGTCTGTCAACGTCTTTCCACATCTGCAAAAGTGGCAGCACAGATACGAACAAAAATCTATCACGCATACTCTCACAAGTTTCGCTTCTTTTTTTCTGCACATTAGTCATGCTTCAATGCACTGCTGCTTCTCACTGGTTTTGTAACATCATTGCATCCTTTGTTACAACTTGTTTGTAAAACCTAGTATGCATTTTATATTCCTGAGTAAAATTAACTTTAAAATAAAGTATATCAACGCATTCTCACCCCAAGGCATCACTTTTTGACCATGCTTCAATATTCGACGCTTAAGGCGATCCTACGGCCTTATCTAACTGACAGCTAAAGGAAAAGCATCAGTTAGAAGACACGGGTAGGTTTAGGTCTGGGGTAGGGTTACACGTGATCCTGAGGCGTGTCATCTAACTGTCGCTAAAGGGTGCCTAAAGCGTCAGATATTGAAGCATGGTCAAAATGCTTCCCAGAGGCGTCAGTTAGGTGACGCCTTGGGGTGAGAATGGGCTGAGTATATGTGAGTCAGGAAGTGTGTCATCACTGAGAAAGTGAATATGCTTTCCGGCGTTTATATCCATTTACTGTCGAGTGCGTGTTCGCCGCTGCTGAAACTTCGAGCCATGCTAGTTTTTGAACTGACTTGGACGATTGGCTGATTCTAGCTCATTCACACTCAGAGCTCATAGAACACAGGACCATATTACTCCAACATCTCAAGAATCTATACTGTCATTCAGAATCATAGATTCTGACCATGACCATAAAGTAAAAAAAAACCTTTGTTCTGGGGAAAAAAGCATTGCAGTAAATCACACTGATTAAATCTAACAATCACTTATCAAATCACGTCAAACCGTGCAAAATATACTTCTATCAGGATCACTATCGTCAAATAAGATTGATATGACAATTAGCATACAGTTTGAATTGGTGGTCAGCATTGCGTGACTACATTTAATGCCCTTCCGATAGTAACAGGTGAATCTCCAGTTGTCACTGGTGATTGTCTTGTGAACCTTTCTGGATCCACCATCAAATTGATAAGTTTGATTATAATTATATCAAATGCTGCGAGAAAAGGCTATAAATCTCCACCTCCAACATCCTCAAATGCAACATATCTTACTAGCCGAGACTCTTCTTTATGTGTACACATGTGACGTAATGATGCGAAGACTTGCTCAAATTTCCCGCAGAAATCTGCCAGTAGTACCACGGGAATTAAAAAGGTTACACTTTATTTCAATAGTCACTTTAGACATTCTACTAACTATAAGTAAATTTTCAACTACATGTCAACTAACTGTCATTAGAGTATTAGAAGGCTGTAGTAGACTGTTAGGTTAGGATTAGGTGTTAGGGTTCAGGTTAGGATAACAAGTTCACTTGTAGTTGCTAAGTTACTTCTAGTCAGTAGAATATCTATTGCAGGACCAACAAAATAAAGTGTTAGCAGATATTAAGCAGACAGTCTACAGATACTCTAATGATAGTTAGTTGACATGCAGCGGCAAAGTTACTTATAGTTAGTTGAATGTCTAAAGTGGACTATCAAAATAAAGTGTTACCATTAAAAACATTATTACAAGTGTTTTGAAACAAGCTAAGGCTAGCAGATACACTCACCGGCCACTTTATTAGGTACACCTGTCCAACTGCTCGTTAACACTTAATTTCTAAGCAGCCAATCACATGGCGGCAACTCAGTGCATTTAGGCATGTAGACATGGTCAAGACAATCTCCTGCAGTTCAAACCGAGCATCAGTATGGGGAAGAAAGGTGATTTGAGTGACTTTGAACGTGGCATGATTGTTGGTGCCAGAAGGGCTGGTCTGAGTATTTCAGAAACTGCTAATCTACTGGGATATTCACGCACAACCATCTCTAGGGTTTACAGAGAATGGTCAGAAAAAGAAAAAACATCCAGTGAGCGGCAGTTCTGTGGGCGGAAATGCCTTGTTGATGCCAGAGGTCAGAGGAGAATGGCCAGACTGGTTCGAGCTGATAGAAGGGCAACAGTGACTCAAATAACCACCCGTTACAACCAAGGTGGGCAGAAGAGCATCTCTGAACGCACAGTACGTCAAACTTTGAGGCAGATGGGCTACAGCAGCAGAAGACCACACCGGGTGCCACTCCTTTCAGCTAAGAACAGGAAACTGAGGCTGCAATTTGCACAAGCTCATCGAAATTGGACAATAGAAGATTGGAAAAACGTTGCCTGGTCTGATGAGTCTCGATTTCTGCTGCGACATTCGGATGGTAGGGTCAGAATTTGGCGTCTACAACATGAAAGCATGGATCCATCCTGCCTTGTATCAACGGTTCAGGCTGGTGGTGGTGGTGTCATGGTGTGGGGAATATTTTCTTGGCACTCTTTGGGCCCCTTGGTACCAATTGAGCATTGTTGCAACGCCACAGCCTACCTGAGTATTGTTGCTGACCATGTCCATCCCCTTATGACCACAATGTACCCAACTTCTGATGGCTACTTTCAGCAGGATAATGTGCCATGTCATAAAGCTGGAATCATCTCAGACTGGTTTCTTGAACATGACAATGAGTTCGCTGTACTCAAATGGCCTCCACAGTCACCAGATCTCAATCCAATAGAGCATCTTTGGGATGTGGTGGAACGGGAGATTCGCATCATGGATATGCAGCCGACAAATCTGCGGCAACTGTGTGATGCCATCATGTCAATATGGACCAAACTCCCTGAGGAATGCTTCCAGCACCTTGTTGAATCTATGCCATGAAGAATTGAGGCAGTTCTGAAGGCAAAAGGGGGTCCAACCCGTTACTAGCATGGGGTACCTAATAAAGTGGCCGGTGAGTGTAGTTTTGAACACTGGCTGATTCTGTACTTGCTTAAATTTATTTTGGATCATTTTTAACCTAAAAAAGTTACAGAATGCAGCTTTAACTGCTTCAGGATTATTGCTGCTTGGTCATGTACAATATTTGATGAAATTGTAATGTGGTACATTTTTAATACCACAGTATGTTTTAGCAGCAGTATACCCAACAACCATTCTGTCCACAAGAACTCACTTCACTAATGAATTATGGCAATATATAAACAATAAAAAAAGATTAAAATAGATTATTTAATATACTTGTTGGTTTTTCAGACATACTTAAAGGTATTGTAGGTAAGAATTTTATATATATAAAAAAACTTCTTTCCAAATTTGTTTAAACTTTCTGTATACATCAATGCATAATCAAAATGTAAGTACTCTGAAGAAGAAAGTATAAAAATCGAGTGTCTGTAGACCTCTCACGACTGTTTTAAAGACAGCTCATTAATTCCATTCACTCCACCCACTCCCTTCTGGGCTCCTTCTAAAGCCACGCCCCCAAAACACATGAACGCGCGAACTCCGACCACTGAGCTGAAGACACATTACTGAGACGAGTGGAGAGGAAGGAGCGCAGTGCATTGACATCATGTCAGAATCACATGTAATAAAAAATCTAACTTTATCATTATGAAGATAAACAAATAAGATGTATTTTAGTACTCACCATCAAGCTATTGGTAAAGTTTAAAATATATATTTATTGATTCGCTAATGAGCTAGTTATCTATAAGAAAAAGCTAAAAACAGGTTGCATGATACACGTTTTTCCATTGCCATCATTTACACTGTGATGAAGATGAATTTCGTGTAAGATTCCAACGCGTTCTCATCCTTTAGCGTCATATAGAACGTTATATGACAAAACGGCGTTATACTACGCACATGGTACCCTTTATCGTTTATATAACACGCGCTGTGATGGTTAGGTTTAGGTGTGGGTTAGGGTAGTCTCATATTACGCTAAAGGATTTATGACGCCTTGAGTTCGCGTGTTATATAAACGATAAAGGGTACCATGTGCGTAGTATAGCGCCGTTTTGTCATAAAGCGATTTATGTGACGCTAAAGGATGAGAACGGGCTCAAGATTCATAACATATATGGTGTTCTGCATGTAAGAGTTTCCATGATGAAAGCATTGTTGACTCTGGCCATCAACACGCATAATGGCTTTTCAGCATGTTTATTAACGCCGTTGACTTAACGTTATTACTGTATAGGCTACTGTATATAAATATATGAGCTAACCCCGTCCCTAAATCTACCCGCCCTGAGTCTTCCCTTACCATCCTCAGGAAAAAAATATCGCTCCTCAGATGTAGATCTACATTTTGCTTCGTTTTGCTCTGACATTTAACGTGTACATACACGCAGAATCACTCAGACATTAATGGCATAGACATACACGCATACACACGGATACATGCGGATAGCTCAAAATGCATATAGATAACACGCCACTTGACTTGAAAGTGGCATGTATGTTTATGCAAAAGTCATGATGTCATAATTACTACATCGTCAGCTCGAGGACAGATCTTCGAGGGCGAAGCAGAGAAGGTCATGCAAAAAGTGCAAAAGAGCTGTGTTAAGTGCATATTAAACGGTCTAGTACTTACATTTTAATTATGCATTGATGTATATAGAACATTTAAACAAATTTGGAAAAAAATATTAAATATATTCTTACCTCCAATACCTTTAAAGCCTAAAATGGCCAGCAGCTACTGTCTTAGAGAAACTTTTTTCAGGTATATATTGAAGTTTAAAACTTTTCTTTTGTTTTGGTGACCTGGCTTGTCAGTAGATGTTAGAAGCTACAAGACAAAAGAATGAGAAAGAAAAAAATGTTGGAAACCCTTATCCTGAGCCATACAGTAGGTACATTTAATAGGCTTTTACTGAAGCCCCACTTGTGAAGGTGTAATCCCTAATTACAGCGCTTGACTGCTTCCACAGCCACTTCACCCTTCACAGTCCATATGGATGGATCCATGTGAAACATGAGTGGTGATTTTAATCTCTAGATTTGAAGCAGACTCACAAATGTATTACTGTGAAAGAGCATGGATCACAGTGTCCATTTAAAAAACAGACGTGATTTGAGTTTATTGTTAAAAGGGGCATTTAGATGAATGTCTTTACAAAATCACCTATGGCATTAACTAAATCTAATTCAACTTCCAATCATTTTTACTCAAATGTTATGTGCTTTCTGATAAATTACTGTTATATAATAATATAAAATAAGTATATTTTTAGACAGACAGAAAGACAGATAGATGGATAAGATAGATTTATCTTCTATCTATAGATCCATCTATAGATCCATCTATCTATAGATTTATACATCCATCCGTCCATCCATTGATCGTTAAAAAGTGCCCCTATTATGCTATTTTAAAGGTTCCTAATTTTGTTTTGGAGGTCTCCTGCAACAGATTTACATGCGTCAAAGGTCAAAAAACACTTTCATTTCTCATAATATACATTTGACATCACCACATTTTTCAAATCCAGATATCCGGAAACCTACACCCTATAAAACACAAAACTATGGATTTTGATCACCCGGTAGAAAATATATTTCTACCGGGTGAATAATAGCATGAATAGAAAGCATGAATAATATCAATTTTTAATTATGCTTACAGGTTGTGATTCTGAGGTGCAAGCTGGTCCAAATAAACTGGGCTCTGACCCATCTTTCAAGAGTGTATTTGCACATCCCACATTGAACTGAGATGTTTGATGGCGGGTCAGGTTGATTTGAGAACCTGATATTTCCAAATGAAGGATATTATTATTATTATTATTATTATTATTGCCAATTTAAATAATAATATTGTAATAAAACAGTGATAAAAATAGTAATCATAATAAATAAATACAAATAATTAAACTAAAAATACCCATAATCAGGTCTGACTGCTTCCGCAGTAAAAGCTTCAGTTAAAGCTAGTTAAAAAAGTACGCTCTATATTGTATGAACATCAGTAGTATGAAAGAAATTCGGACGTACTACATCAGTCATGTTGTTACTGTCATGTGACCTAGCATCAATTGATCACTTCACTTCCATTCCATTCATAAATCATCTCCCATGGCCTCATGGGATAGTTTAATAGTTTCCAGAGGATGCACTCTTCAGAATCTCGGCAGAAGCATTAGGATACCAGGGGACTTTTTGCCTACTGTTTTTCAAATACAATGTATTCAGTCATAGTCTTTTGTCATACTGTTTCTTACTATACAGTAGGGAAGTATTCTATTTCGGACACAGAGGACGTTTTATCATGCTAGCATGTGTGAATATTAGGGCTGTTTTTGACTAAGGATTTTCATAGTCGAATCTGATTCGTTAGATTTTGCCGTAGTCGACTGATAGTCGAACCTTTTTTTTTTTAGATAGGTCAGTAGCAGCTATATTTTTTTCCATTTCAAACAAAAGAGATGGACGTATGCACATTAGGCTATTCCTTCTGTATTTTTTTTTCTAAACAGTTAGGCTATGTTTAGGTAGCCTAGTATTTTTCATGTTTTTATCATGCAATCATGTTTTTGATGCGGTGGTGAGCTTGTAACTTGCAACTTAACGCTTTCGCCTAAGGGTAGCAGCGGCGCTGATGTGAGCGCGCTGGGGCGGACACGCAACTTACATTCGCAGCCTGACTCATATGAGTATTCATGTGCGGTGGCTCGCTGACAGCAACGGCTGGCTGTTTTGAACGAGACGACCCGGTTACTGTGAACGGGGAGCGCTTGATGGACATTCTGTGACGCGCGCGCGCAGCATGTCTGTTCGTGTGTCTGTTAAGAGTGAGCGCTCGTGAGCGGGAGACACACATAACCTGATTAAACGAGGTTGAACTGGCCGTGTACTATTCGACTATAACGTTCATAGTCGAATCAGACCTCTCCGAATCGAATCCTCGACTATTAGAAGTCAGCCCTAGTGAATATATTAAAACCATGTGTTTGCAACGCATTCTCACCCCAAGGCATCACCTTTGACCATGCTTCAATATTTGACGCTTTAGGCGCCCTTTAGCGTCAGTTACGTCAGTTAGGTGACGCCTTGGGGGTGAGACAGCTAGCCCTGCCTTAGGTTGTGCCCCGCTCACCCCTACTGTCACTAAACCAATTTAGGTTTTAAAAGGTAACTGGCTTGATATGAATCAATGCATTCTCATCCCAAGACATCATCTAACTGACGCTTTTGACCATACGTCAACATCCGACATTTTAGGGCACCCTTTAACATCAGTTAGATGACGATCCTCAGGGCGTCATCTAACTGACGCTTTACCTTTAGCATAAATGGCATGGCAGTATGTCAATGAATAATTAGTATGATAAGTCCATACAATTCAAGCATATCTATTATGGTATGAATTTACAAATCTGCTCTATAGCAAAATGACTGACCCATGAATATAAATTAGTTACGTTGTACTCTAGTAGTATTTTTTTTGTGTTCGAATATTATGTGAACACACTATATTCTGACAGTGCAATATTTGTATACAATTTTAAATTAATATAGAATAGTTTACATTCAGTATTGAATGCAGCATTAATAATATGAATTAATAATAACAAGAGTCTCAAAGTTGCCTAAAGTTTACTAACAGAGTCAGCATCACCTAATTCATTCAGTCATTTACTTCAAATATTTCTGGTGCTTATAAGGTAAAAAATATGTACTTTCAATGAATGAAAAAGAAAGAGAACCTATACATTTCATAACGGCACTGAAGCATATGGCAGAGATGGAGTTCTGTATTTAAAACATAACCAGAGGCTTGGTTTTATTGACATTATTTTGCAATTTTTTTAAATGGGATCAGAGGGTAAAACAAAAAAACTAATGCTAAAAATGAACAGAAACTGGAGTAGCACATACTGTATCAGTGGCTTTGAACAGCAGCAATCCACATGCAGACTAAACTGCTTATAGAACCATTCCATTCGTTTTTTTGTTTCATTAATTATGCAGATAAATTACTCTGGTTTGTTTGTCGTATTGTGGAAAATGCCACGGAATATGGGGAGCCACATTCCGTTTATGCGTGTCTACGGTAATGCGACTAAAAGTGGAGTACTGCATCTCTTAATTTGATTATTCCTATTCTGAATATGACCTTATTAGCTTGAGGGTAATTAGAAAATGTTGTTTAAATGGAAAATCCTCATTCTTTATGAACAAATTCAGCATTTAACAGCTCTTTATAACAGAATCCTGCAAATGCTTTTTCAGCAGTTGATGAAACTACAAGTGTAACATGCCTCAAAATCTGGTGCTTAAAAAAGAAGCATTATATCAAAACTGTTCAGTGCGCATTTATGCTGTATTGTTTTTTCACACGTAAAATAGAAAAAGAAGCAAAAAAGAAGCCAAATGCAAAGTATCTTGACAATCTAGCTCACAGCATGAGAAAAATCCTGAATGTTGTTCATGCCCTAAATTTCAGATACTGTCTGCGATTTTTTATTTTTTTTAAAGGTGAGACATAGTTGTTTTGTGTTTTGACAATTGATCATCCGGTTTAAAATATCCTAAGGGCATATGCATATGTTCTATATTTGAGTCTGTATTATGTTACCACACAATCCAGACATGCACACTCACACTTTTACTTTCCAGTAAGCAGCCCAAAGCCATCGGGATCATTCAGCAAAGGATAAGGATTGACTGACAGTGTAGGCAAGAAAGTGAGAGCGAGACGCTCTGAATACACTTTTATTCCAGTCAGCGACATGGACATGATATCATTTCCTCCATTTACTGTGACCTGCCAAGCACATCTAAAAGGCTTTTCACACAATAGAAAGACTCTTTTTCTTAAAGAACAATGTATAACCTATTATTGAAACCCAGGAGAGCACAGGTCACATTCGCACACTGTAGTTTATGATGTCGATAAATGTCAAATGCATCGTGTGGTCACATACGGAACAGAACTCAAACGTTAATGGAATAGTGTCAACACTGTTTCGCCTTTTATATTGTTTTACTTATGCAGTATTGTGGGTTATTATGTCAAACGTTGAGACGGATTGTGCTAATGAACATTGAGTTTGTTTAACCCTCTGGGGTTATTCGTTTAACAGTCACACTTCGGGACCTTCGGGTCAAAATTGACCAAAAGGGCGGGATTCATATTTAAAAAAGAAAATCTTTTTTTTTTTTTACTTGTTTTTCATAATATTTTTATAATATAACTCCGTATATTCACATTTTTGCCAATTTCCCATTCATTTCCTATGCAGGTCATTTTTGACCCAAAGGTCCTGAGTGTGACTATTTTTTTTACAACCACTTAGACTTTTCAAATCCTGTCCCCAATTGTTTTGGGTGTTCATATACCAAGTACCAATAAAGTCACCAAGTTTCAGACCATTCCGATGAAGCTACGATTTTTTTTTTTTTTTTTATTTAAACGCTTCGGGTCATTATTGACCCGAAGAACCCCAGAGGGTTAAATAGTATGAATCTCCAGTTCCGCTTCTAATTTGCCGCAAAGACATTTACCTTTACTTTCTTATGATACATTTAGCACAAATTTGATACCTCCGAACAATTCTGCATTAGAAAAAACACAACAGGAAGCTATACTGTCCTTGCAAGAGTAATTTTATAATGACTAATCAATGTTAATAGTTGAGTTTTTTTTACATAAAGACATGTTTTTTGTCTTGAGTTTGTTATTTGCAATTTCACAATGTTCCACTTCCTAGCACACATTATCTACACCAGATCTACGTCTAAAATCGCATAAGTTGGCACTACATTTGGTGTCAGCTCTTCTGCCGAGATAGGACTGTGTACATCAGATATGCACTTAAAACCTTCGCCCATTTCAAAAATAAATATTACAGTTTATGTTTTAGAAGCACAAAGGCTCACCTTGTTCTGTTCTGTGATGCACGTTCTCGTTCATCAAAATGAACAAATCTTTTTTCGAGTCATTTCGTTCATCCTTGAATGAACTGGATGACACGAAAAAAGATTTGTTCATTTTGAAAATGACAGATCGTTTCGCTAGATAAGACCCTTATTCATCGTCTGGAGTAGTTAAAAGCCCTTTGAAGCTGCACTGAAACTCTCATTTGGACCTTGAACTAGGGATGCTCCGAATCGATCGGCCGGAGATCGGTATCGGCTGATCATAACAATTTTTGACTCTGATCGGTACTCACTAACTTGGCCGATCTTACAAACCGATCGCGATTTGATGACGTCAACGCGTGAGGACGTACTGTGATACTTATATTGGAGAATGTTTAATTAAACCTTATTTGTTACATCAGACTTCTCCATGTTGGAGTTTAAATGTTTCTATTTGTTTTATTCTCTTTAACATTGAACAATGTTTAATTAAACCTAATGAGTTGTATCAAACCACTTCAATTTGTTCTTTTAGGAGTTTAAATAATGTTTGATTTTTTATTCATTTATTTTGTCCTGCTCAGACTTGTATTGGACGATGTTTAAGTTACATCAGACTTCTCCATTTTAGGAGACTACTGTAAATGTTTATTTTGTCCTCCACAGTATTGGACAATGTTTAAATAAACCTTATGAGCTGCATTAAACTGTTCCATTTTGTTTATTTGTCTTTTATTAAGTCAATTAAGCATCGGAATCGGTATCGTTATCTGCCGATCACCATGACAAGAAATCGGTACTCGGTATCGGCTGCAAAAATCCTGATCGGAGCATCCCTACCTTGAACCATTTGGGACCCAATGAAGTCCATTATATAGAGAAAATCCTGGAACGTTTTCATCAAAAACCTTAATTTCTTTTCGACTGAAGAAACAAAGACATGGACATCTTGGATGACATGGGAGTGAGTAAATTATCAGCAATTTTTTTTTATTAAGTAATTTTTTTACTTTTAAATTTCAGAAATTTCAGAATTTCACCAGAAATAGGCCATTCAAGAACTCTGCTTTCGCTTACTGTTCTGTGAATACTGTGAATTTGGACATGCTTCTCTTTATAGGGTACTAAGAGTAGTTGGCAGATTCGGATACAGGGCAGTTGTGTGCAACATGTTGTAATAGAACACACTAGCTTTAGCATTAGCGATAGTGATAATTCTGGTAGAATTTACTCACCTTCATGTCATTCCAAACCTGGACAGCTTTCTTCTGTGGAACACAAAATAAGAAATGACTCTGTTTGTGTGTTGTCCATACAATAGAAGTCAGTGGTTACCAAAGGCAATTTGGTTACCAACATTTTTTTTTAATATTTGTTGTGCTCTGCAGAAGAAATTCATAGGTTTGGTACGACATGAAGGAGAGTAAGAAATACACAATTGTTGGTCACAATACCTTTGAGGATTAGTTTTTTCAGCCTGATGTCACGGAAATTCGTACAAATTTTATGAGGTTAACAATTCATACGACCTCACTCGATTTTGCGAAATCGTACATATTTTACAAATTGGCCAATTCGTATGAGATTCGTACGAATGACCTTCCCCTTATACCGCCCCTAAACCTACCCATCACGTGGGTTTAGACAAATTGTACGAATTCGATATGAGTGAGGTCGTACGAATTAGACACTTTTTAATCATTCGTCGAATTCGTATCGAATTGGTCGTGAGATAGGGTAGGTTTTTTTTAAAAACATCTGGACTAAGAAGAAACTACAGGGAATTCATTAGGGTGTTGAATTTAAGACTGCAATGGCTGTAATTTGTTTCATTCTTTACCTGTTGATTGTCTCATATTTGTGAAGATGGTCTTAATTTTGCTAGAGTATTATAGGTCAGGTTTGTACTCTGTCATAGCATAAATGGAACATTATCTTATTAAACAATTGATGAAGTGCTTAATGTTGAGTAGCAAGTCATTATGTACTTTACAATCAGTACTGCTAATTTTTTTATTGAAAGATCACAGATTAATGTTTTCTGTTTTTCAATTTCACTCATGTATTAATTAGTTGGCATATTTTGTTTTAAATAATATATGCAAATGCAAATTATGTGCTTCTGCTTCCAATGTAGACATGTAAAGTTATAGTAAAATCCATCAACAATTTGGCTAAACATTTTGACTGACACATTTGATTGAGGGATTTGCTTCAGAATTAGATGTTGCATGTATTTATATTTACAGTTAAAACATGATGTTTTAACTATCATTTTCAGGATTACTAAAGCAATTAATCTATGGGAATTTCCTTGAAATCCTCAGAGCGATCGGCAGTGGTAGATGAGCGCAGGCCAGAGAGTGCTGTCAGCATGAGTTGGCCGGATTAAGTTGAAGGCAGTGAGGCGTGGAAAGATAGTGGGTTTCTGTGGTAGTAGGGATGTAATTAATTAAAACGCTTGTAATGGCTGCACTGCCGATTATAATAATGGCAATACTGATATTCAGCCAGCTAGTAATCTGAAGGGAACATCATCTAGAAAACCAGAGCATTGGATTTGTGTGTGTGCATGACCTACTTGTGCATGCACACCTCTAATTGTGTGTTTCCTGCTCCTTGGATCCAATTAATGGCCGTAAACCATTTAAAATTCACTCTGCTTGAGTCTTGTGTCGAATTAGCAGCTAGTGCATTACTGGATGAGTGAGAGAGACTAAAGTTATAGGAACAGATTAAAGAGATTACAGGCTTGCCCTGTCCGTTAACATACCAGGCGTTGATAAAACCAAAACAGCATGTTAACATGTAAAGGCATGTGATCAGCTAAAGACAAAAAATAAGGAAATCCCCAACCCACCCCATTATTAAGAAATAATAATAATAATACTACTGTTCTGCCAATTAAAGGATAGTTCACTTTTGAAAAAAAACAAAAAAATCTTGCTGATAATTTACTCACCCCATGTCATCCAAGATGTCCATGTCATTCTTTCTTCAGTCGAAAAGAAATTAAGGTTTTTGATGAAAACATTCCAGCATTTTCTCCATATAATGGACTTCAATGGGAACCAAATGGTTCAAGTCAAGACACTTTCAGTACAAACTGCAAACTGTTCAAAGGGCTTTAAACGATTCCAGACGATGAATAAGGGTTTGCACTGAAAGTGTCTTTTGGACCTTGAACCGTTTGGTTCCCATTGAAGTCCATTATACTGGAGAAAAACTTATTTTCTTTTCGACTGAATAAAGAATGACATGGCTCTCTGGATGACATGGGTTTTTGAAAAGTGTACTACTCCTTTAAGTAATTAAATTACAAGTAAATTATTACATTATTAGATTTTACAAAACTTTTTTTTTGATTGGACAAAAATATGGGTGGTGCAGAATAAGTAATCAATATTTTTTGGTCCATTTCATACACTACTGTTTGGGGATATTAATGTGAAGGAGGTCTCATGCACATCTGCGAATACAAGCAACTGTAAAATAAATTGTAATTTGTAAAAGAAAAGTATACAATTAAAAAAGAAATTCAGCTTTGAATATATTTTAAAATTTAATTTATTTCTGTGATGGCAATCAAAATATTCAGCAGTAATTACTCCAGACTTCAGTGTCACATGACCCTTCAGAAATCATTCTAATATGCTAATTTGCTGCACAAGAATCTTTTGATTTTATCATCAATGTTGAAATAAGTTGTGCTGCTTATACTTTAATGGAATATGCGATACATTAGTTTCACGATTCTTAGGTGATATAACTGTTCTATAGAACAGCATTTATTTAAACTGACATCTTTTGTAACATTATAAATGTCTTTACTGTCACTTTGGATCAATTGAATGTGTACTTGTTTTAAAGCGTTTTGTCAGGGTAGCGTATAATGGTTAAGCAGATGTGCTGCTAACCAAGAAATTGGGCAATCCATCCAGCCTTTTCAGCATTTTGACCTTGAAGTGAGCACTAGCTTCAGGGGTACTGTCCCAGCAATTAATGTACTGTAAGTCACTTTGATTAAAAAGCAGCTGCTAAATGGCACGCAACTACAAATGACATTTTGAGAGACTCATAAACTCACTCTGTCCTTTCACCACAAGCTGTAGACCTTTTTAAGCCAGACATAAGCATTGATCGAATGACTGCAGCTATGTCAATGAATATGGAGTTTATTTGATGATAAGACATAAGGTGTCACACCAACTTGTTTTGCCATTTCTTTCAAGGGGGTAAGAAGGTGAGCGTTCTGGCAGAGGACGGCTATCCCAGATTGACAACTCACTTTATCGTAGGCACCATGTGCGACGGTCTCATCAGTCATCGGGATTTTCGGCTCTTACCTGACAGGGGTCGAGGAGGACTGATTTGTGTCACCTCTGTGTGTATGTATGTGAGTGCCACTGAGGGCCCATCTCACAGTCTGTGCATCTGACAGGGTTGTTCAGGTTCATTTGAATTACACAAGTCCTCTCGATTTTTGATTCATCTGGGAGAACTCCGCTAAGATCCTATAGACACAGAACAAACATGCTTTGCTGGTTGTGAGATGCCAGACATACAGATATGCATGTGTTTAGCCTACATATGCATTTTTAAAGGAATAGTTCATCCAAAAATGAATAGCGTGTCACTTTCATGTTGTTCTAAATCATAAATCAAAGTAGCCAATGGTCATGCACTATCAGATTATTTTTAATGAAAGGGCTGAAATTGTTTTTTTTGTTTCCCTTTCCAGTGGGCTGATACTGTTTGGATCATTAAGACAGTGAATCATTCATTGATTGTAAAGATTCTGTTTTGTTCTTCTATGCGAGATTTCTGCTTCTCCGAGGAAGTATTAAGATTGTGGAAAGGAGAGCCAAGGAGGAATCAATACATCTTTGGTTGTTCCGTTTTTGTGCGTTCTTCATATAAAATTATCATATGGCTTCAGAAGACTTGAAATATAGGGCATGAGTCATGGACAAGGGTTTATAAACTCCATGGAAAATTCGAGAACAAAAAAAATAAATAAACAAATATATAGGTCAATGACATGATGTGCATATTTTTGTGTCCAAGTGCATTATTCCTTTTAAAATAATTTAAATTAATGACATGCATCACTTTATTCTATAAAACATGTTTTGTTTTAATTAATTTTCAGTACATTCAAATAACAAATATTATTTGTTTGTTTTGTTATCTTATATCCCGGAAATGTCAGGTGGCACAACCATCTGCACAAATGATCAGACGAACAAAACTATTTAAAATTGCAATTAAATAATAATAAATTTTTAAATAAAATGTTATGCAATACTTATGTAAACAAATTTTATAAATATCAGTCGTTTTAAAACTTTTGTCTGGCTATTTGTATGTTCTCAAATGTCAAGGTGCCACAACTGCAAACATGGGTCTTTTATTATGTAGTGAAAAGTTAATAACAGTATCATCCTGAGGACCACAGTTGATCCAGAAGAAGCCATGTAATGCCTGGTTCAGATTACATGATTCTAGCCCGATTTTGGCGGAGATTCGTAAACGACAACGGCGTCGGTACGCAAGATACGATCGTATTGTATATTTTTGTATATTTTTCGTATAAGATTCGATCTCGTTTAGTGTGTCATAGAGGGCGACAACCTACGTCGTGTCTGCAATACTTCACGACATTATGACAAAAAGTCTAGCATGTTTAATTTTTTTAACGGTCATCCACGATGATTCCGTCACATGTATGTGGTTGACCAATAGGAGCACAGAAGCTTTTCCGTACACACCTTTCAAAAATGTAGAAACGAAAGAGAGACGATGGTTGCTAACGTTAAAACTAAAAGAAAAAAATATATAAGAAAACAATATTTTACCTCAAGTTCTCTTTGAAGGACTGACAGCCCATACTGTCCTCTTCGAGCAATCCAGGAACGTGTCCATTGTCGTGTTTTCTCTCTTTTTTTTTACTTTTTTCTGAACACAGGACAGCCAATACAACACTCACTGCTTCATCCATTGTTTGTTTACGTTTGTTTCCAGAAGTCACTCGATACTAGTTTCGCCTTCTCGATGACATCACGCGTGCCGTTAAAGACGGCATACGATGACTGGTCAGGAAGCAACATGTAGTCTGACGTGTCTCGTCCACGACACGACAAGATTTTAGAAGTCAAAATCGCGTAATCTGACACAGTGACTATCGCAACAGATAAAAAAATCGTGTAATCTGAACCAGGCATAAAATAAGTTGCAAAAGTCTGGAGGCACAACTGCAATGGAATATCCCTATTTGAAATAAAAATAAAATAAAATAACAAAACAGAGAAATCCCTAGTTCTTATTCAGTTTTATTATAATGAAGAGTTGCCAACATAATAAATAAATGTTTTCTAAGAAAGAAAGCCAGTCATACAGGGTTTGAATGACATGAGAGTGAGTAATTTATCTATTTAAATCAATAATCTAGAACTGAAAACTATTTGTATTCTAATTAATGTCAGGGGTGCCATTCTGTATGAGGCGCCATTGACTTTGAAATCCAGTTTGAAGTCTATTTGGAGTAGTTTAGGTCATTTAAATTGAGTTTTCTTGAAGGGAAAATGTAGAAATCACATCAAGCCTGGTCCTTTAAGAATAAAAGTATCTAATGATTTAGTGGTGTGGTATTTAAAAGGTCTTTCGTGGTCATTTGATCATGTAGAGAGGATACTGATCTCTTCATGATGTCACTGGCTTCTTTATGTGAGATCAGTCAATTTTTTTGTCAGCCCAGGCTCACATAAGTATATGTGGCAAAATTTTTGCAAAATGCAAAACACGTTGCGTAGTGCATTACACAACGGTTTCAAAGTGAAATGTCCATTGAGAGTGGCTAAAAGCGTATTTAGTATTTTCCAGAACAGAGGAATGTGAATAAATCGTTTTATTATGTTGGTGTTTGCTGTTTCACTGGCTCTAGTGTTCATTTCTGTTGGAAACTGGAGTGATATGTAAATATTGGTACATGTTTAGCATTTTGCAAAAATGTTGCCACAGGTACGTTTTTCCAATGAGCCTGTGGTGGTTTTTGTTCTATTTGATCAAAGAAAATGGCTGCAAATCATTAAAACTTAACTGTCCACTCTGCACCATTCCTAGGATTCTTTAACCTTGCTTAATATTGTTGGGCATCAACTGTTTGTGGCTGTTGGAATGTGCTGCAGTGCCGAGATAAAGAGAGAGTGAAACTTCTTTGTGTTCGATCACTGTGCCACATTTAATAGTCGCTCAACCTCTGTCCTTGTTCTGTGCAGCAAAAGAACGAACACTTCAAATTCTAGAGACGCTCTTTTCTCCTTCACGAGAGAGAATGAGAGATACTCAGCTAATTTTTCTCATCCTTGAGCAGACATTTGATCTCTCAGATACCCCAGATGATCATGTATTGGGGCCTCAGGGACTATGAAGGCAAACATGAATGTGTAGCTTTCACATTTTTGCTTTAAATGTGGCCAATATCTGATTCCATTGTGAATTGATCATAGTCCTGAACTGACCTGCATGCGCAAAAGAACGATAAAAAGACGTCACTCAGGAAACTGTCATATGAAAGTTAACACGGAGAACATTAAAGTAAATGATTGCGTGTTCATTTATAGTGTGTTCTGTCGTGAAAGCCAGCAAATTTATGCACATGAAATATAAAAATAAAAAAAAACAAAGATGAAGTTGACCTCTTTTGTTCCCTATCGAGGGAACTCAACACTGTGTCGATAATTCGACTCTTTGGGACGCTCCCTAAGCGCGCGCCTCTGAAGTATGAATGAAACTAATCCAAATCCTGATTGGTGTTGCATCGTGACGTAACATGGAACGGCATACCCGGAAGTAGAAAAAGTGACGCTGTCACAACACACACTAGCTTTCGCTCTTCAGCAAGCGCTACATGTGAAACTGTCTATCTTATTTGGTGTTGTTTGTCTGAGAGAAAGTGATTTGTGAAGTAAAAATGGCTGAAAAACAATTCAAGAAGTGTGTGCATCCCTGCCCTCGTTTTATTACGGGTGGGGACACACTCTCTTTGTGTGAGTTGTTTGGGAGTGCAGCACGTAGATTGTGATGCAATGCCGATCAGAGTGCTGCGCTCCCGGCTGGCGTGCTTTGATGAGCACGGTCAGGCTCGCGTTCCCCAGGGTTCTGGTCCCGCATTCGTCGAGGGCGATGCGGTGGCTGAGATCTTGGGGTTCGCAGCGGGACTTAGCAGACGAGAGCGAGGTTGTTGAGGCATCTTCTCGCTCTCCATCTGGTCCCGCAGCCTCTGATAATGGTGTGGGAGCCCGCGCTGCGGTTTCTTATGCCCACTATCAGGTCCCAATGCTTGAGCTATCTGCTTCTGAGGAAGTGGATGTGCTCAGCATTGATGCGGACGACCGTGAGTTCAGCTGCGCCGGTCCAAAGCCAAAGTTATGAGGAGCTGGTTGAGGTTGTGACTCGCGCTGTGGCCAGACTGAAACATCAGCTGGCCACAAAATGAGCAGGGAACGCAAGTTACTAGTAAACTTGACGAGCATTTCCTGCAGCAGCAGGTCACAGCCTCAGCGCCGGGGTCTGCCGTTTTCCCCTCGTCCGTGTCTCCAGCCCCAGCGTTATCAATTATAGTAACGTTTTGGGGGCACGGGACGTAGGCTATGGGAAGATGCCGAAGGTGGAAGAGGCTCTAGCAGGCTATCTTTCGCCTGAGTCGGCGTCTTCCCTAAAGACCCCGGTGTTGCCTAGTAAGCCATGCAGGGAAACATCTGCTCTTATTGGGAGGGCTTACATGGCGGCAGTTCGGTGTTCATGTCTGCATACTATGGCGATCTTGCAGGCATACCAGGCCGATCTCCTGAAAGATTTGGATGAGGGGAGGGGCCGACTCCTGAGGATGTGCTGGAGTTGAGGAAAGCCACAGACTTGTTTCTCCGGGCCACAAGAGGACGCCCGCGCCATCGGCCGCTCTATGGCGGATATGGTGGCTACGGAGAGGCATCTGTGGCTGAATCTCTCCGGCATTACAGAAAAGGATAGGTCTTTTCTGCTGGATGCGCCGCTTTCGCGGTTTTTCAAAGATGGCGCCGTCTGTATACACGAAGTGAACTGTCTTTATAAAGTTTCTTCTTATTAAACGGTCTGTACACTTACAAAGTTCTCAATGCTTCGTTTTGCATGTATGGACCCTCATTATGTTGCTGTGAGTGTGGGGCTATTTTGAGCCTTGTTACTGGTATAAACTATCGATTTCATTTTACTTTGTAAATGCCCCCAGTACTAGCATTATACGCTGAAAAATTTTTGGAGATAAAACTCTTTACATTCGATTATCATGAAAACAAATCTCAGAGAACGGTTGACTTGGTACCGATGTTTTATCAGACCAAAGGTTCATTTTGAGGCTCAAGGTTTCAAGTTCTCCTTTAAATCTTAGAATTTTTATCTTGTGGATGCTAAAACTAGCAATTACCATCGATTTTAACTGTAGCAACCAAAAATGGGGAGCAGAATATAGCAAATAATCCAAAAACCTAAGGAAATGCATACATGCTAAAAAAAAGGTACACAGTAGTAACACTTTGGCAACCACCCACACTTGAGCATTATATTAGCAAGTATTGTACAGGCAAGTGACAATGTAAAAATGTAATGAAATAATATAAAAATCTAGCACTTATAATTAGCTTTCCAATACGTGGACCTTTGGTATTTCAATGTCAATGTAGAAGGTCACTCTTTTTACTACATTATTAACATAAATAAAGGGCAAATTTAAATTGCACATTTGCGGTGCAGTCACAGTTACATACCATGTTGTGGATTTTTAAAATGTTTTGTGTTTAGCAGCTTGTCCACCATCGGGCTGAATGGTTTAAAAACAGTAAGGAATGGTTTCAGTTGTATTTACATTTTAGCTTGGTTAAGCACGGCATAATTCCAAAATGTTCTCAGCCCATAATTTCCGGAACCATGCTGGTAGAATGCCTGTAATAATGTTATCAGTCATGATTGGTGGTCACTTGTCTTTTACCTGGCTGCCAGATTCTCTGTAGCTGGCCAAGCGCTATTTGAGCAAAGTAAATGCAAGTTAATTATAAAAATTAAAAGAAATATCTGATCATCCTCCATAACGCGCATTTGTATTACATTCTAAAGAGCTTAGTTACCAGGCCCACATGTGGAAAATGAAACCATTTCTATACCGGCTGGACTGGAGCGGAATGGAATGGTAAAACAATAAGAACAGTTTAGCCCAAATGCGGAAAAGTGGCTTTTTAATCTGTTCACTTTGGCAATGCTTGGCAAGAAGCTAAACATTGTTACCATTTAAATTCATTTCATGCTTTGCATTTCAATGGTGTTTTTTTTTTCTTTTTTGAAAATGCTTTTTTATTGCACCAAAGGGACTTAAAATCAAGGATGCAAATAGCAAATAAATATAATTACCACAAGCCACAACACACTGTTTTTTTTAAAGGTTTTTCTTTTTTTTAGGACTAGAGTAGATCAAGTGTCTTGGGGCTTTGTGGTCTTATTTGTTCTTACAGTTGCTTCAGGGTAGTTCCACCACTGAGGAGTTAAAATGAAAAGATCCTTGACCTGGGCTGGGCAAGCAGGAACCCTTCATGTTAAGAGAGAGCAACCTGAAGTGGCGGTTGTAAATAAGTATGGATTTCCTGTCTTTTTCTCAACTTACTTTTTAATGGGTCAACTAGAACATTGGTCGGAAGGACTTACAGGTCAGACAGGATTCACAGGTGCTTTAGGCATATTCATTTTTTATAGATACAAGCAGTTTTGCCTTATAACGATCAGCCTCTTTTGATACCTCTATATCCTTTAGAAATCTGATTGGATTTAAGACCTATTGGATGTAACTGTACTGTGTGCTGGTGAGATATGCTGGCATCACTGCAGTGCTCCAGGTCTCAGACTCTAGAGCTGTGGAATATAATACATTTTATGATGCATCGTGTTGCTGATGTGAACTTTTCTGTACTGATGCAGATGTCAGAGACACAGGTTTATATAAGTATTTACAATAATGTGGTTGGTGTTGTCTTAAGTGAATGTCAACATTTAAGCATCGTCCAATATTGCATCTCTTGAGTAGATGCTTGTGACTTAATCGCCGGTGCCTTAATTTGCCATGTTGACATTATCATGTTACCAGTTACCTAGTTACACTGTAAAACGTCTTGGTTACATATTTAACCCTCGGTCCCTGAGTACAGGGAACAGAGACGCGTCGTCGGGGAGTTCCCTGACGAATTGGATCACGCTAGGGAGCCTTATTACCTCTGATAGAATTAAAACGAGCCAATAACAATTGGCATGCAATCTTTGCATTCCGTGAGCTGCCTACAAGCGCAGATATAGCGGCCTACACTCCAACCCATCTTGTAGGAAAGAAAGCACGACACTCATCGGGCAAGTTCGGGGGTCCTCCCGGCGGGAGGAACACCACTCGACTAACAGGTTCCACTTCAAAGCGTAGAGGCGCCTCGTAGAGGAAGCTCTAGCAGAAGTGATGGTGTTTACCACTGCCCATGGTAGATCACCTAGAACCTCCGTGGTGCCATAGAATGCCCCGTCTCTGAGAAAAAAGGTCCTTCCTCAGAGGAATCGGCCAATGAGGGGCTGTCGCGAGGAGCATGAGTTCCGTGAACCAAGTCCTGGTGGGCCAATACGGCGCCACTGAACAGGACCTGCTCCTCGTCCTCCCTGACCCTGCACAGTGTGTGCAAGAAGGCTCACTGGGGGAAACGCATACTCGCGCAGGTCCCGGGGCCAGCTGTGGGCCAGGCGTCTGTGCCGAGGGTCCCCTCAACAGGGAGTAAAACCGCTGGCAGTGGGTCATGTCCGGAGAAGCAAACAGGTCTACCTGTGCGACTCTACCACCTGGGGGTGGAGTCGCCATTCTCCTGGCAGGGAGGCAACCATGAAAGCTCGTCTGCCACACAGTTGAGCTCCCCTAGAACATGAATGGCACAAAGCCACCTCAGATGCTTCTGACTCCACAGGAGGAGGTGGGAGGCGAGTCGCGACATGCGACGGGAGCGTAGACCACCTTGGCGGTTGATATACGCAACGGTCGCAGTGCTGTCCGTACGGACCAGTACGTGCTTACTCTTCGAGAACCCGCCTGAGGCGGCACAAAGCCAAGCATACTGCTTGCAACTCCTGGCAGTTGATATGCCAATGCAGCTGGGGCCCTGTCCACAGACCCGAGACTGCATGCCCTTGTACGTGGCCCCCCACCCCATGGCAGAGGCATCCGTGAAAAACACAGCATGCCTGGAAACCTGGACTAAGGGCACTCCGACCCGAAGAAACGCAGGACCCGGCCATGGGGAGAAGGTTTGGCGACAGTGCAGGGTTACTTTGACCCTGAACGTGCCACTCTGCCACGCCCACCTCGGGACTCGATTGTGAAGCCAGTGCTGAAGCGGTCTCATATGTTGTGAAACGTGAAAATTGCATTCAGCGCAAATTAAATAGGCAGTCTGCCCTGCCTGTTTCGGCAGGCTGAAAAGCCATTTGCCTGTGCAAGTGCAGAGACATGAACCAAGCAGGCTTCAGTATTCTGAGAAAACTGAATTCGAAGTTGTCCCCATAAGCATTAGAAAAACTGATGCAATGCCAGTGAACTGTTTCAAAAGGGAACTCATTTAGGATAATTTACTCACCCTCATGTCATTCCAAACCCGTGTGCCTTCCTTCTATGGGACACAAAAAGATGATATTTTGAAGAATTATATTTTGGACCACAATGCCTTTTTATTGAATGTACAAAAACCACAAAAGAAAGTTAAACATGTTTGGAACAATATGAGGGTGAGTAAATAACAATTCTCATTTAGGGAGAACAGAGATGGTAAATATGTTTCTTTAGCTGTGAATTCAACCATGTATTACTGATGATATCACAGGAAAGTATCACTCAGTGAATGAAGAACCTACAAAAGGGATAGAGATCTGTAAGTGCCCCCAACCTTTGCTCTGCGCAGCCATTTTGAAAGAAAATGTCTTCTTTATAATTCTAGTCTATCAGAGAATGAAAAAGTGCTTTAGAAAAGGTCATGGTGAGGGCTCACTGAAGATGGATACAAGATGGTAATCATTTGCATTAGAAATGTGACTTGCACTTTATTCCAAAGCCTTACCGACCCTAATGCCAATATTATCTACCTCAGACTAGCCCAGTGTTTTTACCGTTAAATGCAAATGGACTGCTTGATCAAACACATTTTCAGGGAAGATGTTTGTTTTACTATGGTTTATGTTTTTTTATAAAGGTTAATGTATTTCAGGGGACTTTGGTCTCCTGCAGACAGGGTTTTCATCCTTTCCAATTGACCTCAGACATTTTCTGGTACACTTTAAACTGTTTTTATTTATTTATTTATTTATTTATTTATTTATTATTGTCCTTGTTTTTGTTGGCCGAATGTGTTTAATTAATTGACTAATCTCACTTCATTCTGAGTAGACTGCTGTTATTTATTGGCTGTTTACACTATACAAAAACAGACCTACAGGGTAATTCACATTTACCGTTTTCTACAAATGACCTCAATTATCTTGTGTTAACTCTGGACCCTTCAGCAGACCTTAGTAGCTTGACTGAAAACATGCTTCTGTATACTGTAGGTTCATCATTCAGTGGTCTCAGAGGTCACTACTATCTTCAAATGTTTCTGTACATGACCAAAGCTAAAATCAATTGCTAGCATCTTAACAACAAAGAGCTGAATCAGACAAGGTCTGCTTGTTTGATATACACAGTAAACTCCAATAATCGCTATTCCAATAATTTGTGCATGACTATCATATTACCAGAGGTCATATAGTGAACAGCCTTGCTTCCTTCACTTGAATTATGACATTGATTCTGTTGAAATACCTGAGCTTGAATTTCCATGCTGCTCTATGATATTATTGTAGTTTTGAGATTTATTTATTTATTTTAATTATTTTTTTCTCCACTGTATAATTTGCTAGTTTTCAGTTTAGCACGAAGTTTTCTCGGTTCAGTTTTATCTTTTATGTTAGCCTATTTTTTTAAGCCTGTCGAAATTTGTGCACAAATTGGTATATAATTTTATTTTAACCATAATTTATATGATTAATGCAGGTGAGCTCTAAAATGTTTTAAAATACTATATAACTACTATACAAAACTACAATTTGTATATAAAAATGTATAGATATTTTCTGTTCTTTTTTGGTCATTTTGAATTCTTGAAAAATTATTTTTAGTTTGTTAGTTTAGTTGTTGTTGGGTTTTTTTTTAGTTAACAATGTTTTTATTAAGTTTGTTTATGTGATAATAACAATGACTCAAACCTGAGTCTTTTATTTTTTATTGGTATTGGTTGGTTTTAATGGTATTGGTTTACATGGTATGCCAAACATGAGTGGTCAAGCATAGTCTTTCTGACAAATCTTTTCGCCCAAAGTGAGTCTTAAACGTTAAGATCAGTATTGCCAGATAAGGTTGGCGATTACTAGCCCCAAATCTCACCCCATTCTCATCCCCAAGGCGTCACCTAACTGACGCCTTGGGGATGAGAACGGAACCTATGCGAGTTAAACACCACATTCCAGAGTCACAGGATGGCTCCAAATTGTCTGCTTTGGGACAAGGAAAACCCCAGAGAAGACTCTTTATGGCCCCACAGGCCCAAAAGGTAGGCACTAAACAGGAAGAAGTAAGCACGTTCACTTTCAATGTATTAATGTTTTACCAAGACAAATCTGCTCAGAAAAGCCTGACCACCAAGAGGCCTGACCACCTTTGACCTCCCTCAGCATCATCACTGCTGAGCAAGACAAAGATGTAACACAGACCACGCTTTCATGGAACATGAGAGTTGAACACAGACTTTACATATCAAACCCATTAAAACTCACACAGAACAATTACTGATGGACTTATACATTCAATCCTATGTTTGCTAGTGGTTCTACAATTCATGTGTTTGCGTTTATTATGCTTAGATCACATATAAATCATGTAATTGTTATTAACTATTGTGATTGTTTATAACTCTAGAGAGTGAATGCCTTGTGCTTCCTATCAAAAGAATCGTATGCTCTTAACTCAAAAGATGGCTTGATTGAAATCTGTGTAAAATGTTTTGTATGATTATAATAATCTATAATGTTTAAACTGTAGTCTCTTGTTTCTCTGCTGGAAGTGCTGGAACCCAAGCAGATAATGATAAGTAGGAATTAGATCCACCTCCTAAAATTATGCCATTGTCTCATTGGTCAGAAGTCTTCTGGGAGGTTGGAACAACTCTTAAGTTAAAGATCCGAATAGCTCCATTGTGTGTACGCATGCATTGGCTTGACCCACCACCATATATGCTTTCCCTAACAAATTTGATGTACACGATTTGGAGGGAAGTGTCTGAGCTATCAGAGGTGACCCAATGTCGAGGAGAAAATATTTTGCAAAAATATTCCTCTATTCGAGGTATCACCTCCTGACCATTCTTATTAGATTCCCTAATGGATGTAAATGTATACATGGGGGAAAATAATTCAGATGAACATGGATTTTTCCATGATCTCAATACCTCAGTAAAAAAGGGAAGGCTCTGACACAAAGATTGTGACTGGGTCTGCAGGAAGCACTCATTCATTTTATCGTTCTTAGTCAGTTCCTGCTTATTAAATGGCCATTCAACATTTAATTTAGCCACTGCCCTGGTTACAATCTCCAGCAACTCCTCAATAACGGGAATAGGGGGTGGCGAATCCCCATATTCACTTGGTGTTGAAAATATCTAACTCCTCAGAGCCAGATAAATCAAACACCGGGTCTTTAACATGGTCGGAAGAAGCCGCAACGCGAGCTTCGGAACCGCGTGCGAGACCAGTGGAGCTGGTTAATAACACTGAGAAAGGGTCGCAACTATCTCAGTATTACAGTATATGCCAGTCCCATGTGCGAATTCCGTGCATACAAGCAGCGCACTGACTTGACAGACGCGGACCTGATGCACTGGAAACGCGAGCCTGATCTGTTTGATCGAGCAGGCTCAAATGGGAGCAGAGCTTTTTCATTGGTAACTGAAAACAGTTTGCGCAGACAGCGCCCTCGAGCACTGCCCGTGCATGCTCCACTCCCAGACAAACAACACAGAACAAGTGTGTGTCATCCTCGCTCAAATAGAGTGGGCAAGGGGATGCACAACGTCTGAGTAATTTCTCTATATTCGCCATAAATATTGAGATAAACAGAAAATACCAAATAAGACAATACAGTCACACAGAAAGCTAGCCTGGCAAACCAGACCTATCAAGATGTTAGGTCTGGGAACTCGCAATTGGCATACCTCAATCCGGGGGCTGGATAAAAGGTTGTCTTTCAATATCCCTCTGCACGCCATAGGATAGCACTAACCAACCAGAGCGATGATGGCTGAGCGAGTCCCATGTGTTTTCCCCATGGTTTTCCCTCCCGCAGAGCAAGTTTATATATTAAACTTTTGCCTTATACGGTCGTCAAAACTCTGAACACATCTTCCTTTTTAAGAATGACTTTACGTTCTTAACTCCAAGTCATCCGAGTCGTGGCCAAAGCCTGAATCGAAAGACCGCTGTTCGCCAGCTGCGTCTTGTTTGTTTTTAAGTAGCAGGGAAATCACCAATGGAAATCACGGCGCAGAACCGTCACAACTCTGCCGTCATTGTGTTAAGCCCGCCCACCAACTCTATACACAATGTGATTGGCCAGACCAGAGTTTGGATTTTCCACAATTTTACACTTTGCAGCAAAATAATTTTTGCTGCCGCTAGGGTGCGTCTAGATTTCTAGGCTAACAGAAAGCTTGCTGAAGACAGAAAGCTGACACGTCTATGTTCCAATGTCCTTTTATAGATTCTGGATCACCGTCACATGCAACGTCACGAGTGATAGAAGACATAGACTTCAGACGCATCATGCTGAAGGCATTTCCCCAAAGCGTTAAGTATTGTTGTAGCTGGAGTTCTCTTACGAAAGGGAACTGATTAAATGTTGAGTTAAACTTCTGCCAGCAGCTGACATGGATGAGTATACCAGAGTATATTATGGACAATTTAAAAGTTTCAGATGTACTGGATTAGTCAGGCCAATGCACACATGACCCTAGATACTAGTAGTATTGTCCCATAATAAATTTTGATTTTGAATGTCATTCGATGTTCTGACAGATTAAGTCAACTATGCTCTGATTTCAGAGTTACAATTATATTTACAAAGAACCTTCAAGTCATCTCCCACCACTAAAAACCCTCACTCATGAGTCATCACTTCTCACGGCAAAGACTATTGATTGATGGGTTATCCTTGACCTCTCCATGATTGGTAACACTTAACGGTAACACTTTATTTTGATAGTCCACTTTAGACATTCACCTAACTATAAGTAACTTTGCCACTACGTCAACTAACTATCATTATAGTATTAGTAGACTGTCAGCTTAATATCTGCTAACACTTTATTTTGTTGGTCCCCCAACAGACATTCAACTGACTACAAGTAACTTAGCAACTACAAGTCAACTTGTTCTCCTAACCTGAACCCTAACACCTAACCCTAACCTAACAGTCTACTGACAGTCTACTACAGCCTACTAATACTCTAATGACACTTAGTTGACATGAAGTTGAAAAGTTACTTATAGTTAGTAGAATGTCTAAAGTGACTATCGAAATAAAGTATAACCCACTTAACTAATAAAGGATAATAAAGAAAAAAATGTGTTGACCTGCACTACACGTTATTTTAAGGTGATAATTTCCTTGTACACAAGTTCAAATATATTAACATAACATGAATGAACAGAGAAGCAAAGAAAAGTTTTGTCCATCTACCTAATGCATTTTTCTCTGGTCCAACAATCTGGCAACACTGGTTAAACTTGTCAGATTATTTATCCCAAACTTGACATTTCTCCATAGTCAAAAGCTCAAAAGTGACACAACCCATAAAAGTATCAAAAAATGAGTCTGTGGCTCTTGTGACATGCACTTTATTCCAAGTCTTAAGATACATTAGCTTTTTGTCAAGAACAGACCAAAATTACCTGTCATTCATAGCTCTGATATGGCGATAAACTTTCCTCAAAAGCTGACGTTTATCTTGAGTAAAGCCACAATCTGAATAAAAGGGTCACAATTGAGCTTTTGGAGTAAGTGTCAGTTTTTGAATTACTTCACGAGTCATTTTTCAGGGCTTTCAAATATTGAGGAGGAAGGTGGAGGTCCTTTGATCAATGGCGACGTGGTGCATGACAATTAGAAATGATGAATAAGCGTGCTCTCTGACATGAATCTGAGATCTTGAATAATTGATTCAAAAAAGAAACATCAAATGTAAGAATCCAAAAGTCGGGCCATCAGTGTCAATGGGTGATCTATGGAGAGCAGACTAAGAGTCCATTTCCCTCAACTCCACTGGGAGACTGTGAGATGAATGGCCTGGAGGACGTAAGCAAAGAGTGGACATTAAAAGGGCAAGAAAAGGGATGGGACACCTCTCTGTCTTTCCTTTTGTCTCATCTTGCCATGTCCATTTCAGATCCAGTTAAATGCTTCTCTTTTGTATCACTCTAGGGAGACTGCTAAATAATTAATTTAGTGTTGCCTGATTTAACCCTTACACTCTTAGAAGAGAAGATTCTACATGGAACCTTAAAAGGTTCTATCAGCGCTACGTATTTGGAACCCCTAAAAGGTTCTACACAGAACCCTTTTTTAAAGGGATAGTTCGGCCAAAAATGATATTTAACCCATGCATTAATCACCCTCATGCCGTTTGAGATGCATATGTCAATCTTGTTTCAGGCGAACACATTTTCAGTTATTTTAGAAAATGTCTTAGACCCTTCAGTGGATATAATGTGAAGAAGTGTGGTCCAGCTCCTTCAAGTCCCAAAAATGTGCATACATCCTTCACAAAAGTAATCCATCCGACTCCAGTGGGATAAACGAAGGCCTTCTGAGGGTAATCCGTGCGGTATTGTCGTAAAAATATACATATTTAAAACGTTATAAATGAAAATATTTGACTTCTGGCAACGATTCGGACGCAAGTTCACGGGTGATGGAAGTCGGCGTACGTCAGCGTAGGAACCGTTGTGACGTCGCAACGTTTCCTATGCTACGTCCTACCTCGTACGCCGACTTCCATCACCTGTGAACGTGCGTGCGACTCGTTGCCGGAAGTCAGATATTTTCATTCATAAAGTTTTAAATATGTATATTTTTACGACAATACCGCACGGATTACCCTCAGAAGGCCTTCGTTTATCCCACTGGAGCCGGAATTCTTTGTAATCAGGAAATGGGTTCCATATGGAACATTTTGGGTTCATTCATTATTATTTCAAATATTTAATATTATTGACAAACATCAAGACCCTAAAATGTATGTATTTATGAATGCACGTGAATGATCACAAAATTCAAGATATGGGGGTTAGAAAATGTATACACTCACCGGCCACTTTATTAGGTACACCTGTCCAACTGCTCATTAACACTTAATTTCTAAGCAGCCAATCACATGGCGGCAACTCAGTGCATTTAGGCATGTAGACATGGTCAAGACAATCTCCTGCAGTTCAAACCGAGCATCAGTATGGGGAAGAAAGGTGATTTGAGTGACTTTGAACGTGGCATGATTGTTGGTGCCAGAAGGGCTGGTCTGAGTATTTCAGAAACTGCTAATCTACTGGGATTTTCACGCACAACCATCTCTAGGGTTTACAGAGAATGGTCCGAAAAAGAAAAAACATCCAGTGAGCGGCAGTTCTGTGGGCGGAAATGCCTTGTTGATGCCAGAGGTCAGAGGAGAATGGCCAGACTGGTTCGAGCTGATAGAAGGGCAACAGTGACTCAAATAACCACCCGTTACAACCAAGGTGGGCAGAAGAGCATCTCTGAACGCACAGTACGTCGAACTTTGAGGCAGATGGGCTACAGCAGCAGAAGACCACACCGGGTGCCACTCCTTTCAGCTAAGAACAGGAAACTGAGGCTACAATTTGCACAAGCTCATCGAAATTGGACAATAGAAGATTGGAAAAACGTTGCCTGGTCTGATGAGTCTCGATTTCTGCTGCGACATTCGGATGGTAGGGTCAGAATTTGGCGTCCACAGACATGAAAGCATGGATCCATCCTGCCTTGTATCAACGGTTCAGGCTGCTGGTGGTGGTGTCATGGTGTGGGGAATATTTTCTTGGCACTCTTTGGGCCCCTTGGTACCAATTGAGCATCGTTGCAACGCCACAGCCTACCTGAGTATTGTTGCTGACCATGTCCATCCCTTTATGACCACAATGTACCCGACTTCTGATGGCTACTTTCAGCAGGATAATGCGCCATGTCATAAAGCTGGAATCATCTCAGACTGGTTTCTTGAACATGACAATGAGTTCGCTGTACTCAGATGGCCTCCACAGTCACCAGATCTCAATCCAATAGAGCATCTTTAGGATGTGGTGGAACGGGAGATTCGCATCATGGATTTGCAGCCGACAAATCTGCGGCAACTGTGTGATGCCATCATGTCAATATGGACCAAACTCCCTGAGGAAAGCTTCCAGCACCTTGTTGAATCTATGCCACGAAGAATTGAGGCAGTTCTGAAGGCAAAAGGGGTTCGAACCCGTTACTGAGCATGGGGTACCTAATAAAGTGGCCGGTGAGTGTATATTTATATCATTTTATGTAGTTAATCAATATCATATGAAGAGTGCCATTTCGGTTTTTCTCCTCCAAAAATCAGCATGGTTAAAATGTGATATTAAGTTACTTCAACAGTATAATAAACAATAATTTAATTACAACTACAAATTGTTGCAGAATAATGTAATATATGAATGAATAATAGCCTATAAAGAACATTTGTGCCAAAAGGGTCTTACTTGTCATTATAGAACCTTTTTTTAGCATAAAAGGTTCTTTGGAGTTGAGTAAAGAACTCTATGCTACATATATAGAACCCCAATGAACCATTTTTTCTAAGAGTTGAAAATCGCTCATTATGATATATTCTCACTAAATATCATCACTGTATATTTGGGGATAACAGCATAACGAATTTATGTTTTTGTAGTCATTTCTAATGGGGAACACTACAGGTATAAGGGGGAGGGGGGGGGGGGGGTATTGTCTCAGAGCAGTATGTGTTCATATAAATTCTCTACATATAAATATAGGGTCTGAAAGGGAAAGTCCTACAAATGCATATGCAAATAAGGCCTTTTCAGAACTACACTGTGTGTCTTTAGTAAATCCTGACAGTATTTTTTTTAATGCCAAAAAAGAGGGTTTGGGGTGGCACAATCTTTTAGTAAAGCCCTAAGGCTGTTGGCTATATAAGGTCAGCATCTGAACGCCATAGTCTCCAGATCAGTCACTGTCTACATTTTATTCAGGAAATTACCCTGAAAACCATGTGGACTTAAACTTTAACTTTAGCCATCATTTCAAAGGTCTTGCACTCTCGTGCAACCTGGTTTTTAGATTTAATGTTTTTTTCTTTCATCTTTTCAAATCCTTAAAGATCCCTCAAATATTCCTTTTTGATCTGGTGGAATAGTTTTTAGCACTTTGTGTTTTTCTGATGTGTCTTCATGGACTGCACACGATCAGTTTAAGCCCGATTCATTAACATATCACTCTAATAAGCCATTTCTTTTAAAGATAAGTTGTCATTTCAAATAGGGAAATCTGTATACCCAGACCCCATTTCTATGAACATAAAGTGTATTGCAAATAAATTCATTGTGCACAATGGAAAAATGGTGTTAACTCATAAGTATATTGAAGGTCAGATGTTTTATGGCCGATGTATTGCAGAAATCCATAGTAAATGTAATTAGTGTTTTCATGTTTCCCAGAGGAAATGGGTTTCCACTTTGAATCATGGAGCTTTTTTCTTTCCAGTGTCTTTTTTGTGCTTGCATATTGAAACTTAAACTGGTTTCAAATAATGCTTTAATGCAAACCGACGAATCACTCCTGTCTCGGGAGACTTAAATTAACAGGTCTTATTCCTATAATGTCCTCCACCAGTGTCTGATGACAGTAGATATGAAATGTTAAAGGTATTATAGAAATTGTTTATATGTTTAAATATGTTATAATGGATATTTTAAATATAAATATTTAAATCCTAAAAAGAATTCAAGGTTTCCACAAATACATATTAATTAGCACAGATGTTTTCAACATTTATAATAACACCAAAATTCTGAAGGATCATGTGAAACTATAGACTGGAGTAATGATGCTGAAAATTCTGCATAAGTGCAGTCTTGGTGAGCATAAAAAGATTATCAGGGTTTTTTTTGTACTATCTCTTTAAATGTATTCCTTTAAACAGAAACACGTGCAGTCTTTGATTCAAATCAGGTACAGTATGTTACCGTAGTAGACATCTCAACAACTACCAAAAAAAAAAAAGTATTTCGGTGTCACTCAATTATTTTGCTCTTTGTGCGAAGGCTGGAAGAAATCTCCTGCTGAGGCTTTGCAGGTCCCCACACTTTACCGGCACAACATCTCTGACCTACTTCAAACATCGTGTGCGAGGGAGAAGAGGATACAACACAAAATAAACACCCGAGATACTCTCAGTATCTTCTCAAACCGCTGATAGAAGGTTTATTCCACGGGGATTGCGAGAAGCCACCAATCTGCTCTCTTTCTTTCGCACGGGAAACACCTCAGAGACAAATATGAAGTCTCAGTCTGTCATATCCCGCACCATTCTTCAAACCTCTTTGAAAAATGCACAAACACCCTGTTTTATACCAGTTTTCTGTGCCATGCACCTGAGGGAGATTTTACACTGTGTCAATTAGAGCGCGTAGGCTTGTGTGTTTCTTCTTCTTTACCATGAGGGAATAATTAAGACGAGCCTTCAATACACAGCGTTCCACATCATTCTCAGTCCTGAAGCTATCATAAATATTGATTTTGAGGAAAACTGCAAATTCCTGTCTTTCAAAATGCTGCAGGAGAATGAAGCAACACGCCTATTTATGTATTTTTTTTTTATTTGTTAACCGCTAATTAGGACCTAATAATTGAACAAATAGAGACATGCTGTGATTTCAAATACGCTTTGGGGCAAATTTACCTCACAATTGCACTACTTTTAGCATAAAAAATAAAAAAAACAATGATGCAGTTCACCTGTTGAGTTAAAGGGGGGTTGACTGCTTTTTCTCTTTGCATGATTGTGTTTATGGGGTGCAATATAACATGTATTCGTGGTTTTTCTTTTTTTAAAAGTCTTATTTTTCATAAATTTCACCTTTATTGTAAGCCGCGCTCTCCTCTGTCCCCTGACCGAGCGGTTCACTTCCTGAGTCTATGAAAACACTCCCTCAGAAACACGTAGTGGGCTCAGATTGGTTTGTTTGGGCCGGTGTGTTGTGATTGGCTAAACTGTCGCTCACATTGTCCGTAAGGTTAACGCCATTTCGGTAACCTAAAAAACTATATTCCATTGTTCCTATGTTTTCCATATACATCGTGTGAGTTACTGGAGTAGTTTAGTGAATTCCAGGCATGGTAAAACAGTGCGGAATTGCGAGAACCTTCTCCACTACCAAGCTAAAAACACACGTAAACAATACTGTTTTGGCGTGGGAATCCAACCAACATGGCGGAAAGGGGAGGGGCTCTGTACAATGACGTCAACACCTCATTCTCAATGGCCTGCACAATGTGAGCTCGCTAAAAAAAAAAAAAAATTCTAAAGATTCGGTTATAATCAGTGTTGGGGAAGCTACTCTGAAACTGTAGTTTGACAAGCTACTCTTAGTTAAACTACAGTCAAGCTACCCGTTTAGAAAAGTAGTTAGCTACACTACAAGTTACTATCAAAAAGTAGCTAGCTACATTGAAACTACTTTTACTTTTTGAACAACGTATATTATAAATAATTGAATAAGTGTCTGAGGAATGTTTTAAGTAAAATACTAAAACAATGCAATACAATTATGATTTCAAAGAGTATTGTTTTATTACACACAACATTCAAATATCTCACTGTTTGTCAAAAGTGCAAAATTGCAACAAATAGCCTACAACATTGCAAGAACAAAATAACATCCAAAGTAAATTGCATGTAGAACATTTTCTCAAAAATACCGATTAAACTTGGACAAATAAGGCCACGGGTAATTAACGTTAGTTGTTTCTCCATCCTCCAAATCTGTCTTGCTCCTTCATGGATAATCATAATATGGGTGTGTCAACCCACTTCTGTACGTCAGTGAACCGTTAGCCGCAAGATGCGTGATTAAACAACAGGTGGCGGTAATGGCAAAAAATGAGTTTGTAATCTAACAAGAAGAATATCCTTGCATCGCGCTGATTTGCGCAGGCTCGACAAACGCAATGTAGCTTTTGCTCGCGCTACACCGCTACTTGCTGCAAAAAGTAGTTAGCTACTGGAAAAGCTACACTGTTTAAAATGCAGCTGAGCTACTGCCAAGCTACTGAACAATGTAGTTAAGTTTGTAGCGTCGCTACTTGTAGTTAAATACTCCAACACTGGTTATAATGTAACAATTGAAGTTGCCTTGAAACAGAAGTCGCGATAGTCTTTTCTTCCTGGTGTGGTGTATATATCCAAGTGAAATGGCTTCTATAAAAATAAAATAAAAAGTTGAGAGGGGCGCTATTTTGTCCAGAATTAATGATTGATTGGATTGTTGGATGGATATACTATTGCTGGGATCTTGTGATGGACAGGAAGAGAGAAGAGATGTCACTGCAAGAGGGTGGGAATGATATTTTGATTAAAGATCACGGGGGCACATGAATAAAAAATAACCATAATGTGCACGGATAAATAATTTATAATAAATGCTGCAATATTTTATAAAAAAATGTTTTAATAAAATAAAAAATGACCATTTTGATTTTATGGCAGTCCAGTCGACATACAGGATATAATTTGGGGATTTCAAATCAGGCATTGGATAGAATAGCCTGCAAATTAAAAGTTTTTTTCAGCCATTGGAATCAATTTGGGGTCCTGAGGTGGACTCAATTTAACAGGAAGGCTGAATTGTTTATGACATAGATGTTTTATCATCTGGACTGTGCTAATTACTTTTGTTCCATTTCCTAATTTTGAAAGTACTGTAAAGGCACTAAAACAAAGCAGACATCGCCTATGCATATAAACTGGTATTTGTACCCTGCTGAGGTGAATTTGGTTTAACTCATGGGCCGTGTGCAACTCTTGCACTGAAATTCAAATAAGGAGACAGGAACATAATATTTACTGTGGAGTTTTAATCAGGTCAGCACAACAGACAAACAACTTCATAACATTGCAGTCAGGCTCTATGAAGTGAGGAATACAATTACAGACATAATATTGGGTGGCCATATTCTGCAGACCTTCAGGGTGGGGTTACTTAACCCCCAAAGTAACATTTATAAATTTATAAAAATTAAGTATTGTTCATTGTTCAGTTCACTGATACGATAATGCTTTAATGCATAACTCTGGCTAATGTTTTGTACTTTGCTGGACTAGCAGTTTGCTACTTTATTTGCCACCGAACTCGCAGACGATTCCGATCATGAAGAAAGCATTATAATTTTTGAGTAAATCTTCTGTGAAATTACATTTTAGTTTGCGAATATCAGTCAGCGGTTCGCTAATGTACCTCAAGCTGCATTTTGCTTTTTATGCAGTTCTACCCATACTGCATTATCACAATGTTTTCATTTCGATGAATGGGACTCTGGCACGCGGCACCACACAGAACATACTTCTAGAGTAAACACTTTAGTCCGTTAACTCAAGTATGTGAATGCAGCATTATGCATGCTGAAGGTAATGATTAAAATGTATTTGATCAATAGTATGCAGGCATTGTACACAAGCGACCACTTGTGGCAAGCAAGTAGGCAGGATCTATGGAGAACAGTCAAAGCAATGCAAATATACTTAATAGAATGTATGAGGACTGAAGAGACACATTGATTGGAAAACAAAGCCAAAAACTGACATCTTTGGCAAAAAATAAAAAAATAAAAAATAAGAAATCCAGTCCAGATGTTTTTTAAGCGTCCCTATTATGCTTTTTCAGATATTACCTTTTTTGTAGTATTATAAAGCTTTTGTAAAATGTCTGCAAAGTTTCATTATTGTCCCCCAAAAGAAAGGGCCAAATTAAAAAATATATATATATATATTATCTGTAATTCTACATTTCATATTATTATTTTTTTCACCCCAATTACAAAAAAAGAAGCATTAATTTCAGATTTTTAACTTTTCACAATGAATATAATTCCAAAGAAACATGCAACTGTGTAAAACACCTTTTTTTAGGAATACACCACATGCATGCAAACCTACTCTTGTAGGAGACAAAAATAAAATTGTTAACTTTTAATATAGCATCATAAGTGCAATTTAAGGTTCACAAAGAGGATGTATGGCCACCTTAAAGGGTTAGTTCACCCAAAAATGAAAATTAAGTCATTAATTACTCACCTCCATGTTGTTCCAACCCCGTAAGACCTTTGTTCATCTTCGGAACACAAATGAAGATATTTTTGATTATGTGAGCAGGATCACTCCTCCATAGACTCCCTAAGGGACTGGGGCACTTGACGGCCCATAAAGACATTAAAGAGAATGTTTAAATATTCCATGTGCCTACAGTGGCTCAATTATAAGTTTATCAACCGACGAGACTACTTCTTTGTGTGAAAAAAACCCCATAAATAACGACTTTATTCGACTATTCCATTACTTCCATATAAGCGCATGCGCAAGAATCTGAGATGAGGACGTTCTTCCTCGACTACTTTTTGTTACCATCCGCTCACCGCTTAAGAGTATTACCGCCACCTACCGTATAAGATGATGTGCTGATATATAGCCGAAGCGCGATCATTCATCTTATACGGTAGGTGGCGGTATGCAGATGATGATCGCGAGATTTATTTATCGCGAGATCGCGATATTTTTTATTAAATCTGATAAATCTCAGATTTAATCAAAAATATCTTTATTTGTGTTGCGAAGATGAACGAAGGTCTTACGGGGTTGGAACAACATGGGGGTGAGTAATTAATGACTTAATTTTCATTTTTGGGTGAACTAACCCTTTAATAATTTCAGTAGACATTTGGAGTGTTCAGGAGACATTTGACATTCACTGTAGATTAGTGGGGTCTCGCATCTTATTTTATGACAAAATCATTTATATCATTTTAAGGGTGAGATCCTACTCCGATGTCTTATGTTTTCATTTTTACTTTCATTTTAGCTGAAGGTTGATGAAGAACAAGTCAGTGTTTCAAGATATAGGGAGTTTTCATGCGATAAAGGCTGTCTTTGTATGGATCACGCAAAACACTTTTTAGCTTTTGTATTCCATTTCCAGGCCCTTTTGGCCTTGAGGCACCTCCAAGCCAAGAAAGATTGTTTCATACGTGCTTCAGACACTCTCTCCACTAAGTTTATGAATCATTGAGCGCACTTCCCTCTTCTTGCTTTGGAGTGTTTCACTGTGAAGACATCTTTTGTTGTAAAACATGCACTCCACAAAGTACGCCCAGTGAAGATCGTCTCTCTCCAAGTGGGTGTTGGATTCTGATCTGGTTGACATAACCATGGCTACTGACTTCAAGAATTTAAGAAAATATTGGCATCATACTCATCCTCATGTCATTTCAAACCTGTGGAAATCAAAGAAACTGTTTTGTCCATTGTTCAATATAGGACCCAATTGACCTCATTTTTATGGGCAAATGAAAACACAGAGACCCATTTCAAAATATATTTTCTTGTGTTCCAGTTTTGTAATGACATGAGGGTGAGTAAATGATGACAGAATTTACATTTTTGCTTTAACTGCCCCTTTAAGGCATTTTGCGTCTAATGTGTGGCAAGAAGAAATCATGAGTAGCTTGAGCACCAGACCAGCTTCTATCTGTGTAGCTTGGATTCAAACAGCTGGCTCCTGGTGTTTGGACTGGTCTAGCCCAGCTTGGCATGGACAGCGGCGACAGATGCTTGGAAATATTAGGAGCCCAAGAGATAGAAACTGAAGGAAGAGTAGAGAGCGAAAGCTACAGTAATGATAAAGCCAGTGGCATCCCAAAACGCAAGCCTCACAACGTAAATATAAATGGAAAAAATAGTCATAAACGAAAAATCCAAACCCCAGATGACAAAACAATGAGACGCAGAACAGCATCGCTGTCGTAAGCATACATAATCGCTGCGAGAAACCGCTAATTGGATGATTTTTCTTTTAAGTCGTCCTTAGAGGTGAATAAAGATGTTTTAAGAAAGGCCTTGTTTCAAGTTTAAGTGGCACACAACATTGAAGGAACACAAATGTGATTTTGACATGCCTAAAATAAACATGAGCCACATTCATAAGCCATACATTTTCATGAAGTCAACCAGCACAAAAGGAGTTTTAAAAAACACAGCTAGTCAAATGCTAATGCGTTCATCTAAGCTAATTCAGAATGGTTTATTTATTTATATGTTTTGCCCTGCTGCCTTAATTCAACCTTTCTCCCCCTTCATTGTGCTTTTGTGGCAGTGCATTAGTTACAAATTAAACTCATTTTGTCACATTCTGTGCTTCACGTCCATGCCATTAAGTCCTTCATCTTTAGCGGCTGTTTTTGCTGAGTCACAGCCATTACATTATGGCGCTAACACTCTGATGAAAGCAGTGGTCAACAGGGCGGCCATAATAAAATTCAAGGTATATGCTCAGAGTTCACAGGGACTCATAAACTTTTCTTCTCATTACTCTTGGTTTCCTTTTTCCTCACACTATGTCAGCATGTCAAAACAAGATTGTTCCCATTGTAATCAATGGAGCTGTCAGAGACTGGAAGTAGCATGACGTAATGCACCTTCATTTTGGTTACCTTGTTTCTGTTCATCTGTCACCATGCTCTTTTTCCTGTTGTAGTTAGTAGATGGCAATATATTTTCCCAAAGTAGGCAACATACAGACCTATTGTAGCACCGTCCATTTTCAGCGATGCGCTCTTTCTTACCCTATCTTACGAACCAATTCGATACGAGTGATTAAAAAGTGGCTAATTCGCACTAATTCGTATCAACCTCACTCGTACAAATTCGTACGTATTTGTCTAAACCCACGTGACGGTTAAGTTTAGAGGCGGGGTTAGGGGTAGGTCATTCGTACGAATTCATACGAATTGGCCAATTCGTAAAATATGTACGATTTAAGCAAAATCGTACTAATTTGTACAAGAGTGAGGTCGTATGAATTGTTACGAATTAGCCACCTCGTAAAATTCGTACAAATTCCCGTGAGATCGGGTTGGCTCTTTGTGTTCTTCCAGAGCATGAATGTAAGGTCTTACAGATTTATGAATGAACTGTTCGTTTTAAGATCTTCTTGGTCTGCTGACATTTATCACATCCACTTCAAACATTACAATGCTTGTGATTCGTTAACTCTACAGTAATGCCAAAGAAATATAGAAGCTACCGCAGAAACGAAAGTTCAAACTCAAAATTCTAAAGATTGGAAGAAAGTTTATAGACTATTGCCGTAAATTGCATTTACATTTGTAAATATACGTATGGCATAATGCACTCCAAATGGATTTAGAATACATTCAATGGATAAATTGCTTTTCCATAGAATCGAACCCATGACTGCTACTGTTGGTGGCGTCACACAGCCAGTTGAGCTAGGGACAAGAAAGTAATCTTGCAGTCTTTTTATTGCAAACGAAAGGATACAGACATTAACCCTCTGGGGACAAGGGCTATTTGGCATCCTTGGGATGTTCTGACATGCCCTGACACTTGTGTTTTTTTCAGCTGCTTATAAACATATTAATGGCACAGGTGAAATTATGCTATATTTAGCAGAAACAGGGCAACAATAACTTATGAGCAACATGTTTGTACATGTTTGTATTTTTGAGAGAATATTGTTCATGCGTGGTTATTGTAAAAACTAAAAATGAAAGTTTCTGAAATAAGGCCACAAAACACATACTAAATATGCGCCTTGTTTAATTTATTTATTTTACAAAAACACAAGGTTTTGATATTATTAATTGAGTGTACACAAAAAAAGAAGACCCTCTATAGTTTATAATCATGTATTGATTTTATTTATATGACCATTAATGACGGAGTAGGGGAGAGCGGGGCACAAAGTAACACTTTTTGACTGTCAATTTGTGCAAATCTGACTTAGGGTTTAGAGTTTCCCCCCCCCCCCACATTAATTTCCCACATGTCTAGCACAATTATGTGGTTTTGTTTTATTAATACAGTGTATACTTTTTCGGATCATTTTACTGACTCGGATCTTTGAGTGTCGTTCAGCAAGATGAACGAATCTTTTATCGAGTCATTTCGTTCATTTCGGTCATTTCATCATTATATAATTAAAATGTCATTTTAAATATCCCAAAACATCTAGTACTAACGAAAATCTTGATTACATTTGTAAAAATAACATAAATAACTAGGCTATAGGGTAATGCAGCCAAAGCCAAATTATAAGCAACTGAAATAACTGTATATTAATTAGTTGCTGGGTATCAAGTTCACCTCACCTCCTGATCCGAGACGTTCTTTCCTTTGCAACTTCATATTTATCAGGTTTGTTCTCCTCCTCTCATGTCTCGAGACGTTAGCTGTTGACTCGTCAGTGTCTAACTCTGATCTGTGCTGTCTGCTGGGCCGTGCCATGTGACGATATAGCAGGACCGGAAAGAGTAAAGATTAGTTCATCTCTCGAGTTCGGGTTCGGCCGGGTCCGAGTCTTTCGTTCTTCCTGTCAGTCCCATAGAGTCTATGCTGTCAGCACCGGAAAGAGAAATGATTAGTTCATCTCTTCAAGTTCGGGTTCGGCCGGGTCCGAGTCTTTGTTCTTCCTATCAGTCCCATTAAGTCTATGCTATCAGTACCGTAAAGGGGAATGATTAGTTCATTTGAGTCTTCGGGTTTGAGTCCTTCGCGTTCTTTTCTCACGTGACCACTCTCGCATCAAATACAACATTCGTATTATTGACTGCGTCTGAATGTATTGTGTTATATAGGCATTAAAATACAAAATATGTTCAATAAACATTATAAACAAAAGTTCCATTATTCCTTATTATTGTCCCTGTCCGTCTCTTTTCTATATAATGCATCTGTGGTGTGTTTTATTATATATTATACATTAATTATATTATACATCATCTACGTGCTTGTTTGTAAAAAGTTTGTGAATTAGTTTGTGAATTAGGCTATTACAATACGGTGACAATTCACATGACTAAAGAACGAAGGACTCAAACCCGAAGACTCAAATGAACTAATCATTCCTCTTTCCGGTGGTCTGATAGCATAGGCTCAATGGACTGACAGGAAGAACGAAAGACTCTGGACCCGCCGAACCCGAACTCGAGAGATGAACTAATCATTTCTCTTTCCGGTACTAACAGCATAGGCTCTATGGGACTAACAGGAAGAACGAAAGACTCGGACTCCGCCCCGAACCCGAACTTTAGACTCGAGAAATGAACTAATCATTTCTGTTTCCAGTACAGATTGAGAATCCATATGGTGCGCAATGCGCATGCGCGGGTAACACAAAATGAACGAATCACTCCCTAGACAACTCGGTAGTCCCGAGTCATAATAAAGATTCGTTCAAAATGAACGAATTCGTTCATGAACGACACATTACTATCTTCTCTATTTACCCTGAAAGAATAAAGTGAAATGTGACAACATGCCCCATAGGTGGGGTAAACTGTAACATGTGAGGGGCACATTGTAACATAACCATATGACAGCTTAAAATGCTATCTGTATCTGATCAAAAACATATGCAAGTCAAACCAAAATATTTTCTTAATAAAATACAATTATTAACTTTTTCATATAAATAACGGCATTTTTTAATAATTAAAAATAAACTAATTTTTGAGTTCTGACAACAAACACATCGGAAAACACAGCTATACAGCAGTAATTCAAAACAAAATAATACTTAATAATTTCTGAGCATTGACTCTCAGTCTTTATTTACATGTTTCTCATGTTTTCTCAATAGAATTCATAAAAGTATAGAATATAATATCATATTTCTAATAGGGGCACATTGTAACACAGTGTTGACAACATGCCCCAACTGCACAACTGGGGTTTAAACCCTGCTAGTGTCTTCTGCTAGTTAGTGAAGCATGAAAGAACTAAATTAACGGTTAAACAACAGATTGGAGATTAAAATAATATCAGATTTGTCTAATTTTAAATAAAGACAAAGAAATAGATGAAAATTAACTTAAGTAAGAAATGCACTTTTGCTATGGTTAAATAAATGTTCAGTCATATCTTACAAAGATTTTGGAATTTTGGCTCATTTTCCTCTATATAGTGTTGAAATGGCAACTAGTAAATATACCAAGTTTCGTCATGCCAGCATGTGTGGAAGTATTTAAAACAAGCGTGTTACAACTGAGCCCCGCGTTACGTTGTGCCCCACGCTCCCTATTTTAAAGTCTATGTTGCAGCTGTGTGAAAAAAACGATTCAAACGCGGGGACGCGTTATATGTCCCCAGAGGGTTAACATTGTAAATAGAAAAAAAAAAAAAAAAAAAAACAAGGGGTAAATGGACATCTATAATGGTGCGTTCACACCGGACGCGAATAGCGCTGGTCAGGCGCGAAACCTGATTTCAAATGTTAAAGTCAATGCAAAGTACGTGTCTGACGCGCGTGGAAAAATTCCTTGGCGTGAATGAGGCGTGGCAGCGCGGCACGGTAGACGGCAATACGCCATCATCGTGTGTCAAGTTTGCCCGAATGGCGCGAATTGAGCGTTATAATTCCGATCTATTACTGTGCGTTCACACCGGCATGTCGAACAGCCATCAATTCCGCGTCTACCACGTCCTAGTTTGACCCTTGACCACTTTGTGTTAATTTGCGTGTCAAGATTGAAACTGAGGTGCGTAAAAACAAAAATGTAAAGCAAATTTATGCGCTTCAGTTTTAACTCTGACGCGCAATTAACATAAAGTGGTCAACCGTCAAACTAGACACGGTAGGCACGCTGAATCTGAAGGCGCTATCCACATCCGGTGTGAACGCACAGTAATAGATTGAAATATAATCTTGCAAGTCTTACTGTCTTATTAAAATTTGAACCATATGTAGGTCTATATAAAATTAGCTTTGCAGTTGTAGCATAGTCATTTCATAGTTTTTCAGCATTTAAACATTGATATTTTATGATTTTTATTTTTGTTTCACTGTTGCTGAAGGGTAACATTTAGTTGAAGCAATACTGCACATCGATATTACATCTAGATAGAGATTGCATCTTTAATACTAGAGTATTTAGAACTAATAAATAAATACACTGTAAAATCAAATTGAAAACTCTTTACGAAGTTTGCTTTGTGCAGGTTGCAGTTTGTAGACAATCCCAAGCCATTGCAATGTGATTAAGTGTCATGCATCATCAGTCACTACTGGTGTGTGTACATGCAGAAAAAACTTGTTAACAGTTACTCTTACATGGGTGCCAATTACCTCAGTTACTTGGTCTCTTCAGGGCACCCTACTGAGAAAGGAATAAATATCTACCTCTCACCGCTTCATTACACTGTACCCCTTAACACTGCGATTCCAGTCTTGGCAGTCTTGCGTGTGGAGACCAGCAAGTGTCTCAGACAACAGCAGGACGAAAAACACCCTTTGGCTTAGGCTCACTGTCTGCGCTCATGTAGAACAATGTTCCTACCCTCAGAAATGAATCTCAGATTTAAGCATCAGTTGGGGAAGTCAAGTGCTTTATCTGTCCGATCTCGATTCGCTCATCTCTCCCTTGTAATCTCGCTCTCGCTTCTTCACACATATTTCCAGCTCTTAAGATATTCATGTGACGACAGTGTGTGCAGGTTCTCCGCTCCAGCTGCTTTATGCAGCATTTGTCAGCTTTACTGTCACTGAAATGTCACTGATGTAGTCAGTTGTGTCAAGAAAGTAGGAATAGATTTTGACACAACTGCCTCAGCACACGCCTGTAAAATTTCAAGAGATTTGGTTTGCCTGCATTTCATATCTCAGTTGGCCCCCAGAGAACAGTGGGTTTCTGTTGCTAATACAGCATAGATGTGGTCTGGAGAAGTAATATTTTATTGATAGACTTAACTCTTACATGTATGCATATCCAGGACAATGATTATGCATTTTCCATTTCATGACCCATTTGAAAATAGTTTTTGGTTATTGAAATAAAGCTGCAATAAATATTAGATGAAAAACTTAGTAACATGGAAATGTTGCTTTGGCTAATAAGTTAAATGACTAAAATGACTGAATCTGAAATAAAAATACCTACTCCTATATAAGGATGCATTTCACAGGTTACCTCGAACGGATATATTTAAATTAGAGGGAAATGTAAAAAGAATACAGATTGGCGGCAGCATATTTTAGCCCCTATCCAACTAACGCAGGGCTCTGGGGGAACCCCCAAACATGGGTCTTAAAGAGCAACATGCACGTTGGACACCCCTATATAGCATAGTGGATGTTGACGATAAAACTACAGATTTTTCTGAACTGGAGTAATATATATTTAGCCATTAACGACATTTCTGAGAAAAACTGTGATAAAATAACTTCTGTCGTACAACGCACTATCCGGAAGACGATCGCCGAGGGAGTCTGTTCAAGTTCAGGCTCAAGTTACAATGGATGCGAATCGACGAAACTGTGTTCTGCGATGTTGACGAATATGCTTATGATGGCCCACAGGCAAATAATTATGAGCGTTCTAGGCGAGATAGAAAGACAAAGGGAGATCGGGGGACGAACAATGGGCAGAGGAGAGAAGTAACGTTAGAAGTTGTGTGTGTCGAGAAACCAGTGGCGAATAGGGCAAGTGAGTTCATGTAAGTTGGCACTGTGGCAAACGCTGGTTCATCTACTGTATGGCTAGTACCTTGGTGTTTTGTAATAAATCTGCTTAAGCAAACATACATTCGACTTGTTCTTATTAAACATCCATTTAGATTGTCTGAATTTAAGCCAGCAACATTTTGTCTTCTCATATTCTACCGCTGACAGTGATTATGCCAGTCCAAGCTGGTTAGTAATATCCACACTGACTAATGACGCATGCCATAACAACAAATAAATAATGCTTTTCAAATGCAAATAGTGATACCATTTAAACCGAGTGAAATGTGACCAGAAAGTCAAAAAGACCAAAAAGCCTTGTTTTTAAATCATGGATATGATGGATATGAAAATGATGGATATGATGTCCTGACAGGCTGGAATTCGTGCAACAAAGACAATAATTTACCACTATGGCTTCTCTAAAACTCTGGTCTAAAACTTTCTGTCTCTCACTACTGCTCGAACTACATCAACACCCAGGAATTTCCAAGATTTCACCTCTGCAGACAAAATTAAATTTAAATTTTTTCAAAATTACTTTAAAGTATTAATTCAGAAATACATTCAATCTGCATGTTGCTCTTTAAAGGCATAATTTTGACATTAATACCATATAGGGGAAAACTGCCATATACTGTAGATATTTTTTAATATCATAATTTGGCAGGATATATTAGGCTGCTGTCACTTATAGACCTAATGCACGGACCCATTATACTGTTTTATAATAACAATATAGTCTTTATGTGCGCGCACTTTGAATGTGAGCACAAAATCTGTGGGAATCAGTAAAATTATGCTCAATTAGGGCAATATCTCGCCAAATTCAAGGGACTGTAACACCAACATTATTCATTGCAAAAGAAACGAAGTGAGTAAAAGCACACCTTTGCACAGTCAGTGGTATGCAAACACACGTTGACTGATAGGAAACACATGCTATCATTTCATGCGGACAGAATGCGACTATTGAACAAACATTTTATTGTTATACGCCTTCCACAGACGATATATTAGACCGATATATTAGACCGCTGAACATAGTGATTGCTATCAGGATATGAGGAGACTTTCAACCAGCATAAAAAAATGTAAAATGAAAAACATCTGCAGAGAATCACATATTGCAACTTAAAAAAAATAAAAATAAAAATAATGTCAACAGCAGAATAAAGCCAATAATAATAATAATTGGGGTAACACATAACAGTAACACATTTAACTTAATCGGATTACTTTTTTTCAAGTATGCTTTTAAAATTACAACAAAATATTGGAGTTACTTCTTCAACGTCCAGGCGTTGTGTGCGCTTTGTAAACATGATCATTATTATAGTTTGAGTCTAAATATCAGCATGTATTTACTCATCTCACTTGCGCAAAAAAACATTCAATTTCTCCAAATTGAAAACGGTATAATGCAAACTTGGAATATTATGCAAACATGCAATAATTAAATATGTTAAATTACACAAAAATACTTTATATATTCAATCTCACTTTATTAACCAATGTCTTTGCTGCTGATTTTCGACAATCCAATTCAACCGTGCTAATAATCAATGAGATAAACATTACATTTGTGAGCTGCACCCTCTACTGTACAGGTGTGAATTTGCATTTCCTTCAGCCTGAGGCTTATTCGTTTCACTTTTAGGGCCCTATTTTGACGTTCTGAAAGTATCAAAAGCGAAACGCAAAGTAACTTTGTGGGCGGATCTCACTAGTTTGTGGGCGCTGTTGCTGTTATACCTGTGGGATAAATGAGTCTTGCGCCTGGACTCAAATCTAAAATGGGTTGGTCTGAAGTAGCTACATTACTCATAGGTGTGGTTTGTGTGTAATGTGCAATAAACCAATCAGAGCGTCTTCTCACATTCCTTTCAAGGGCAGGCGCGCTTGTTCCATGGCGGATTGCTATTATTATGGCGGATTTACCAGGCGCATGCCAGAAGCGGTTCACAGCCGAGGAGACAGATGTTCTCCTCAGGGCTGTAAAAGACAGAGAAGTGATGTTGTATGGGAATGGGAGAAACCCACCCAAATTAGCTTTGGTTAAACAGGCGTATAATAATTTGGGTAAATGTGTAAGCTAGATTTATGCCTATCATCTTCATGGACACCACAATGATTTCCTTCGTGTTGTTAATATTTTTCCTTGTAATAACTGTGTGATTTGCAAAAATGAGAATTGCTGCATCTGTGTAGATGAGAAAAGCAAAGTGTACAGTACACGTGTTGTGTACACACTACATTATGGCCAAGCATGCACCCTTAAAATAACATCTGAATAACCGGCCACTGATTTTAGGACTAGGTTTTTCCTGGTCAGTGGCGGAATTGTTTCTGGAACTGCAAAAACGTTTGCGCCGTAACACACCTCCTCTTTTCGCTATATTCGCATATTCATCAGTAGCTTTAATTATAAATCTTAAGTTAAAATTTACTTGGAATATGGAATATAGTAAACTTTACTTTAGTTAAGTGAAAGTAACAAAGAAAATAAGTAACTTGGCTGGTAAAAGGTTGATTAATATCAATTTAGTTGTAATTCCTTTGCATTACATTTCACTCAAACAATTTTATTGAATTATACCAGTCATTTATAGTATGTGTTTTACTTTGCGTATCTAAGTAATTTATACTTCATCATGTCAGATGTTAAGCATGATGTGAATGCAAAGACCTCAATACTTGGTAGACAATACACAATGACGGTAACATTTGATGGATCGTTTTTGTGTTTAAATGTGTCATTTTGAGCAAAATGTCACAAATGGCAAGTTACTAATCCTGACAACAAAAGCAATGATAAAACAGTGTAAATACAGCTGGAAAACCGTGAAAAATGAACCTCATTAATTATTCAAGGTCCAGTGCATGATGGGAACCCCAGAATCGGGAGTAATTTTAATTTATTTTATTGAGTTCATATTTATGCTTTCATTTCTACTCGCTTGAACTAAGTACTGATATGGAATTTACTTAGTTTTTTTTATTATTCTTGCCTGAACTAACTTTTTCTTGTAAATTACATTGGGTTTTTTTTTCAATAGTATTTACCTTACCAAAAATTCATTTTTTTTCAGTGAATGAAGGAGATTGATTTAATGATCAGAAACTCAAAATATTATGTTATCTGAACCACATAAATTATCTAAGTTGATTTGACAGAAGAAAACGGTAATCTGTTCCTTTTACAGTACAGTTCCTACAGTGTACTTACCTAGAAAGTACTGCTAATATAAGGTAAGTGCATGGAACAGGGTAGGTTTAGGGGTAGGTTCAGGGTTAGTACTAGTTATTACCCAGTAATTGTAGTTACTAACATAAGTACATAGTATTTACATGGGTAACTGGACTGTAAATAAACCCGATTACACCAAATGCGTCTTTATAGCACGCAAGTGTATTGTCGTGTAATATATACGCTAAAGTGAGTTTTTACGTGCATTTGATACGCATTGGTTGGTTAGGTTAAGTTTAGGTGTGGTGCGTGTGTATTAGACGCTTGCTGAGAATTAGTGGTGTGGGTGCGTGTATTATACGCAAATGAACTGCGTATCAATTGCACGACAAAAACTGCGTCTCATATGCACTTAAAAACTCATTTTCGCGTATATATACTACACGACAATACACATGCGTGTTATGAGACGCATTTACATGAGAACAGGCTGGTAAAAGGAAGCGTTATCGAAAAATCGTTATGATAACAAATAATTTTTTTACAGTATATATGTGTGTGTGTGTTGTTAAATTATTTGTGTGATGTCCTATTTTTATCATTTATTTGTTTATTTTGCATTTATATATTTCTTAACATCTTTTTTTATTAGTAGTATTATTACTAAGTAGTATATTAGTAATTTTTATATCATTTAAATTTTATTTTAAATATAATTTGATCATTTTGTGTTTATTTATGTTTTATTATTATTCATATTATTTTTTTAATTGTCATTATTTATTCTCCAAAAATAATCTCAGATCATAAAAACCTCTGAATTCCCACAACCGCTCCAACACATAAAGGGGACGACTGTTTTGGTGCGCCCGGCATGCCAGCTGCAACTTTATTCTGGCAACACTCAACAACCAGCGAGAGCTGCACGCAACACAAAGAGCCATTTAGATTGTACAAACAGGCAAAGAAACACAGCAGGAATCTCAGGATAATGAGATGATTGCAAACGCAGCTGCGGACACACTTCTATTAAACGCGTGTTGCTCTGAGCATATTTTAGTCTCTTTGTTCAAACCCTCCAAAATCGGAAGAATTAAGGAAGCATATTGGAAAATTAAACCACCCTTTCTGTCTCCTTTCTAGCCTGCAGTTGCACACACAAAACACACACACACACAAGGTTATATCAACTGTATAGGTGCCTTTTTTGTTTGGCTACAGTGGGCAGTCTTGCTTTAAGACATGTGATGCATCTCGCTCTCCCACTCGCGAAGGCAGTATTGTCATACACACAAGCACGCCTGCACTCACACACACATGCGTGTGCACACCAATCAGTACACTGGGAAGAGGAGAGCCTTAGACTGAGTGGCTTCTCAATGGGAGAGAAGAGCTGAGAGGAGAGAGGGACGGAGTGAGCGAGCGCACGAAAGAGAGAGAGAAGTGTCGTCGCATGTGCAGGACCAAAAAGTGAAGAGGCAAATTAGCTTGTTATCCCCAAAGAAGCTTCACCTTCAGAGGGAAGCGTGAGGAGGCTGAGAAACAGGAGGAATACGTTGCTTCTTGGTGATTTAAAGGTGGCATGACAAGCTGCTCGTCCCTCAAACCCCAGCTGAGCTTCTGACAGCGTTTCGCAGCCGTGACGGGAGTTTCTGCTGTCGGATGCCTGACTGTGTTCGGTGGATTGCAGCCAGGAGGACTTACAACAGAAGAGGGATCAAGGGTAGGAGCAGGAACAAAAGTCTCCTCATCCCTCTCCCCCCTCACCCTCCTCTGATCCGCAGATCCGAGAAGGAACTTTTGCTGGTTAGCTCTTTCCAGTGAGCATGGATGTATTTACTGATTATGTGATGAGGATATTGGATGAGACATTGACGGCACGTTTTCTTTAACGTTCTCCTGATTGTGTCTCAGAGGTAAGATTAGGTGTGATCATTCTGTCTTGGTAGAATCCAGGAAAAGATCAAATCCTAAACCTATAGGTGGTCAGATCCCAAAAAAAAGACTAGAAAGTCAGCAGGTGTGTGCTTTTTTGAAAATGGCAAACCTGACCAGCCACTTTGTAAGCATGTATTCTTTGCATCTCTGAGTCATTGATAGCTTATCAAACATACTAAGAGTTGACAGATTCAATACGGTCCAAATCTGATGAGCTTATAGGATTTCACCGCCAATCTTTTAAGCTCCATGTTGATGCTTTGGCATAGGTGGACATATGACAGACAATATTTAACATCCAATAGCATATGTGGGCTTTATTTCTGACTACTGTTATAACACCTGCAATACAGTGCAATAACAAATATAGAACAAGTATTTTTTTTTTATCTAAGACTACTCAGAAATGCACTGAATCATAATAATATGAATATTTAGTTTTTATTATTTACTGTATGCACTTAAAAATGTCTAGGCACACCTTTTTAAGTGTGTAGAGTGCCGCGTTGGTCTTGCGCAGGTGTGTCCGAGGACAGTCACTGAACACGCGGATCAATAAGAGTAAAACATGTAAAAGCATCCAACCAGATGATTTATCAGATCAATGCATTAATGATAGATCGACAGCTGCGAGCAATTGACTCCCAAAGTTGCTCTCAAGAACCTGCCGGAATCCAGACACCATATCATGGAGGAGCGACTTATAAAAGTCAGCTGGAAAAATGAAAGATATGCAAACAGATACATTGTAGAGGTGTTAGGTTTAGGTGACCTTCTAAAGTCCAAGGTTGATCATTTTTGCTTAAAGATGATCATCTTCTATGTTGCATGTGCTAAATCTCCTTTATTGTGTTGAAAGAAGACAGTTGAAGTTTTGAGGCAGTTTGCCAGCCAGGGAGAGAATAGCACTCCTCTGGGAACAGTTCACATTTCCACAAAACTGTGGATTAAGGAGGCTTTAGTGGAGCAAAGAGGATTACAATGGTGCTGTTAATAATTATATGCTTAATTTTGGGTCTTGATGAATATTCATTGGAAATTTCAATGTCATTTGAGGGGACTCTGAGTGATGATCCGTCTGTCAGGCTGAAGAGTGCAGGAAAACTCAATGTACAATCTATTAATTAAACACTGTTTGCCATTTAAAGTGGATTTTTGTTTTTTGTTTTCTTGTCAGTGGATTAGACAAGGAGTAATTTAAAAGTGTTAATAATTCTGATGTTAGCATCTGCCTTGTAAATTTAAAGTTCGAACTTGGAAAACATCGCAAGAGTTGTATTATTGTTTTAGTTCATTAGTGCACTGTAAAAAATGGTTGGTTTAACTTAAATGAAGTAACCTGGCTGCCTTAAAATTTTAAGTTCATTAAAATAGAAAAAAATTAGTTAATACAATGAAGGAGATTGATTTAATCATCGGAAAACTCAAAATCTTATGTTATCTGAACTATATAAATTAAGTTGATTTGACAAAAGAAAAAATGTTGTGATTACAAATCGTGAAAATATTTCTTTTTAAATGGCTTTTTGTTTTGACCTTAATCCTTTGTTGTTATAAAATCAGTCACGAGGGAACTCATGTGTTTTGTGTCTTCTAGTGTTGATCAGGCCAAGTTTTTTAAAAAAAAATATATATATTGTTGGTTTAACTTAAAAAAGTAAGTAACTTTGATTTAATCATTGGAAACTCAAAATATTATGTTATCTAGACTATATAAATTAAGTTGATTTGACAAAAGAAAAAAATTTTGTGATTACAAATTGTGAAAATATTTCTTTTTAAATGGATTTTTGTTTTGACCTTAATCCTTTGTTGTTATAAAAATCAGTCACGAGGAACTCATGTGTTTTGTGTCTTCTAGTGTTGATCAGTCCAAGTTTATAAATATATATATATATATTGTTGATTTAACTTAAAAAAGTAAGTAACCTTGTTGCCTTAAAATTTTAAGTTCATTGAAATGGAAAAATTGAGTTAATACAATGAAGGAGATTGATTTAATCATCGGAAACTCAAAATATTATGTTATCTGAACTATATAAATTAAGTTGATTTGACAAAAGAAAAAATGTTGTGATTACAAATTGTGAAAATATTTCTTTTTAAATGGATTATGAGGGAACTCATGTGTTTTGTATCTTACAGTGCAATCAGTCCAAGTTTATATATAAAAAAGAAAAATATTGTTGGTTTAACTTAAAGTAAGTAACATTGTTGCCTTCAAATTTTAAGTTCATTGAAATGGAAAAAGTGAGTTAATACAATGGAGAATAATTTAATCATCAGAAACTCAAAATCATATGTTATCTGAACAAAATAATTGATTTAAGTTGATCTGACAAAAGAAAAATGTTGTGATTACTAATCATGAAAAGATTTTTTTACAAGAAAACTCGCCATATATAATGCAACATGTATATGAGGTTAACCCATTTAGTGATTAGCGCGGCTGGAAACATCGTATTTCACGATGTCCTTGTTACATGTTACTAAAGTAATACCTATACATTTTGCATAAATACATACCCCTAAACCTTATAGTAGGTACATGTAGTTTCATTAATATAACTTATTTCTTAAATGTATAATTACACTGCAACAAGAACACCTTAACGTTGTGTATCTTTAAAACTGCATTGTCATTTTTGAAATGTTTTTCCGAGTAAAAGTTCCGATGTGCAATGATGCTTGTTAACACTGGCAATATTCAATAAAGCTGAGGGCTGAAATCGTACGTGCATGTAGGTGTGTGTCAGATAGAATAAACACTGTGCTTTTATCATCAGTCTTTGATGTCTTTTCTCTTTAGCCGATGCTCCTGCCATGTCCTGGCTCCTGTGTCTGTGGATAAGTGCTAGCTGCTTACTGCTCTGCCACGCCACATCGTACGAGACCATCCAGCAGCATCATGTGACCCGCCCGGCCGTAACCGCCATACAGATACTGGGTCAGTGACCGTTTAAACCGTATGTTCTTTTCATTAAGTCAGCGATGTGTTTGTTATCTCCTTCTCGGTTCGAACTCTGCTGGTTGTGGATGTCTATGTGTTGTAGACCTGCTTGGGGACATTTTGTTTAGAAGACGTATAAGATTGAGATGTACTGTGCATTGACAGTATCTCTATCAAATGCATTTAAATGCATAAAGCGCTCATTGCAGTGGTTAACAGGGTGACCACTACAGTCATGAAATTGAATCAGTGTCCCGCATTTCAATTACTAGTGGCAAAGTGCTCTGTGCAAAATCAGTTTTTGGGTGTTTTTAGTAATTGTTGGTTTGCATGTGTTTGAGTGCTCATTGTTACAATTACTCAAAAGTTCAGTGACATTTTCTATTTGTGCTTAGCTAATCCAAACAACGTCAAACTTGGCAGCTGGACCCAGTAGCAAGACACCCGTCGAAGTCTGAAATCCATCAGACTAGCACACACACAGACAGACGTTCCTGCAATTTATAGATAGATGTCTGTATTATTTTATTTCTTCCTTGAAATTACAATGCCAAAAGAAGAAATATAATATTTAAAATGTGATTGGCATAAAGAGCAATTTGACGAATGTGTGGATGAAGCAAAGGAACCATGTGGACCTCATCAAAAGTCAATTATATATAGTAAGTTCAAGGTAAACTGAATCTAGTAAAAACACATTTATTGTTTGCATAGTCTAATAAAGGAACATAGTCCATACTCAGTATAAAATGTTTTTTTTTTTACATATACTAGTTATTTCTAGTTCCTTTTTCAGTAGACTCGAATAGGTCCAATAGAGTAAATTACACTGTATCACTCAAACCTGCACTGTAAAAAAAAATACAGTAAATTACAGTAAACCTGGCAGCTAGTTGCCAGTAACTTACTGTAGATTTAAATTGATGTTATTTACTGGCAACAGTATTGTTCAAAGTTAAATGAACATTAAACATTAACAAGTCTTTATCTTTACAGAATAAAACTAAAATAACAGCATCATGCAAAGCATTCTGGGAACCAAAATCTGAAGGAAAAAAACTGAAAAAGATTGATGAAGATTTCTGGTTACCAGAATGCTTTGCATTAGATTATTTTATAGTTTTTATTATGTAAAGACAAAGACTTGTTAATGTTAAATGTTCATTTAACTTTGAACAAACGGTTGCCAGTAAATATACATTAATTTAAATCTACAGTAAGTTACTGGCAAACTGCTGCATAATTACAGCAATTTTTTTACCAAAGCTTAAAACATCCAACTTTTTGGCAAAAAGGCTTTCCAACTAATGTAATTCAATATTTACATAGTATAGTAGTAACACGCGTGTTCTGCATTGTTCCTGCATAATCACATCTGCTGTCCTGCAATATCCAGGTGGTCACCCTAGTGGTTAAGAACCTTTGTGGTAGGCTTGTTATCCTCTTCTCTTGGTCAAATGTTGAAAAAGATTTACGTAGAAATCCAGCTCAAGATACTTCGTTCTAGCCATCAACGAGTGGCTTGTAAGAGGTTTTGCATCGTAAGTTACCCAGACTGCCCGGTGTGTGTGTGTGTGTGCGAGAGACAGGCTTGAGGCTAAACTCTTCTATCAGCATGCTGTGAATACCGAGCAGCTTCTGATCACAGAGGCTCTGGTGGAAATGACAATTTAGGTCTATCGCCTGCTCTATGGAAGTATTTGGCAATTAAGCAGTGTTTCTCAATGAGGGCCGGCGGGAAGAGATACAGCAAGGTGGGTCTTTCTTCAACATAAGTATGCAAATGGAAGCGATGTGGCATACTTTCAACATCGGAGCATGGAGACAAGGAACTCCAAAGCATTTTAATGCATACTCATTAAATATTTGCTGATGCCTTGTCCTTATAGATTATGTAGTAAATGTGTTCGTTACTTCATTACTATACTTTTTGCGTAGACTGATTAGTGCCTGAATTACTGCAAACTTAAACTTGTTTATAAAAATACCGTCTTCAGGACACCATACATATGTGAGGAAGCTTCCCATCTCAGAAAGCACTTCAAACCCATTAATCCAATACAAAAATGTGAAAAAAAGAGAAATGTATGTCAGAAATACCCGAATGAATTTTTTAACACCATTCATCCAGGTTTTTATCCTGCCCAGCAGAGCATGGTGCCAGAAGTGTTCAACGAAGATTCGTGTCCTATTGTAAGTGTTCCCTGAATTATTTAAGGGATTCGGCGAAACAACAAAAAGAAATCCCCCCACTCACACACACTTACCACGGTGTATGGGAAAGTTAGACAAAACCGCATGTGTGAGAATCACATCTCTGGTGTTAGGAAGGTCGAGACGGGCTCTATAATGGAGGGTTGTAGCTTTTAAACACACACCTACACTCGCACACATCCAGTATCTCAGCCGCTAAAGACATTTTGTCTTCTTTTGCTGAAGTTTTAATGGTTCTGCATGTTTTGTTTGCATGAAATCCAAACAAAAAGGGTTGAGAAGACGGTGGGTTTTCTGACCTGCTATATATCTTTACTGGTGAAAATGGCCATAGCTAAAATTCATAGAGCCCCATTCCCCATCCAATTCTCTCCAGGACAATTGAGGACTCTCCATTCTTAGCAAACTTATGTTTTTTTACTCATTTTTTATTGTATTTTGGATGCAATTAGATAATGTTGCAGTACAATGTTTTAAATTTTTTTTAGAAACCATACTTTAAAAACGAAAAAAAAAAAAAATATATATATATATATATATATATATATATATATATATATATATAGTAGGGCTGTCAAACAGTTATCGTTGATTAATCGCATCCAAAATAAAAGTTTGTGTTTACATAATATATGTGGGCTGCACTGTGCATAATTATTTTGTATATATATAAATACACACACATGCATGTATATTTAAGAAATTTTTATTTATTTATATATAAAATATTTATATTTATATATAATATAAATTATATATAAATCTATATACAGTATATACATGAAAATATTTCTTTAATATATACAAGCATGTGTGTGTATTTATATATATATAATAATTATACACAGTGCACCCACAAATATGATGTAAACACAAACTTTTATTTTGGATGCGATTAATCGTGATTAATCGTTGACAGCCCTAATATATAGCTTTCTTAAATTAAGTACAATCAATTATGAATGTCTGAAGTCAACTTAAATTTCAAACTTAATTTCAACTTAAATTTCTTGTATGTTAAACTGACATAAAAACAAGTTGAATCTTGCATAAATTAGGCTATATAAAAAAATTAATTTCTTATTTTAATGAGTTAAAGCAACTTAGAAACATGTTTTCATGACTTATCATGACTTTTCATGACTTTATGTATCATCATATGTTTTTACAGTGTGGAAACGTGAAAATACCAACTTGCTATGTTTTAAGTAGTAAAAGTAAAATAATATTACGTTTACTTCAAAAACAAAACACTACCAAACTTACACTTTTGTGAGATGTGTTATTTAAGAGTTGAAATAACATCATTTGCACACTGGAATAAGTTATTTATTTAATTAAGGTAAAATATTACGAGACTTCTGATTTCGATCATAATTCAAAGTATGACAGCAGTTCTTGTAAAACTAAATCTGTAGATGAACCAGGCTAAATGGAGTTGTTTTATGTGATTCCTTTGTAATGGCAAAGGTGCAAAGACATGGAACAGGCTAATTAGTATGCCACTGAGCTCCACAAGCCTTCCCACAAAAGCTTGGTTTTGTTGCTAGCTGAATCAACAAACATCTAAAGCTGTGTGTATCGGCAGCATTGTTAACAAGCTTTCTTGATGTCAGGAAGCACTGGCCCTTCAGTATTACCTGCTATCTTCTGCCATCTCAGTTGACTTTGAGTCTGTGTATACTGTGAGAATATCTCGAAACTGCTTGAGTAGATAACTTATTGGATGGAGAGGATTCTGAGACATCTCAAGTACGTAAAAGACTTTTGACAAGAAAAATGAACTCTGATTTGATGATTAGCATAATAATTGGAATTCGGATAGAAATAGAAATAGAAATTGGAAACCTTGTTAGATAAAACCTTAAAGGCACTGAAAGAGATTTAAGTTTTTACTTTTACATCAATGACATTCTTTATTATGTTATTGCTTTGTTTTTATGATTTTTACTTACAGCTATACAACCATGTGTGGTTCTAAAGTTTTGAGAGAAAAAATAAGTACTTCAACTTAAGATTTTGATAACACTGACTCGTCTTTCTAAGAATCACATTGGATACTAGTGTGTTTCTGGAGAATTAAAACTACTATGTAGTAATACATTCAAATGTATTTTGTAATTCTAAAAACTATTCTAGTTCCATTAAGAAGACCTTTTAATATAAATAGATTTCCATTGCCTGGAGAGTGATCTAACATTTTGGGGGAAGTTCCCTCTTTATCCATTGGCGCCATTATACCTGCAATCAAAGCCTATTAAAACAAGTATCCAAGATTAAAAATGAGACTGAGTCAAGGAAAGCAGAGCATGATTCATTTTGAAAAGCTGTCATCATTTATTTAACTGTGAAACACCCTTACTAATGATATCTCAAGGACAAACACTTTATATCAATGCCAAAATAGCTTCAAAACCCTGCAGATAGGAGAGAACTGCATCATATTACTCTGTGGGTTAGACACAAGTGTTTCAGTATAACCAGGAGCAATTGCATTTCCATAATCAAGGTGGAAGTTTCAGTGTCTGAGCCGAAATCTTTTATAAATGATGCGGCAATGCAGCGAATGTTTACATTCTCTATTAATGAACATTTATTATCAAAGACAACTCAAGATTGTAGATGTTATGCTGAATAACGGAGAGTGTTTAAAGACAATTAAGGGGTAGAATAATAGTTGTAAATGTTTAAGTCTTAGTTGAATTTATCTTAAGGGTAGTTGTGGAAGAACACTGGTTGCTGAGTCATTGAGTTGTGATGGTTGTGTAGGCAATTTGGATTCAAGTCCAGCACGCAACACATCCCAATTAAATTTTTTACTCCACCACTTTTCATTCTCACTCAGATATCATGCAGAAAGGCATGTTAGGGCAAATCAGATGCTTAATGATGAGCTTAGGTGCTCATGTGGGAAATGAAGGTTTAGTCCAGCCTGCAACACAACCTGATACAATGTTTCTGTATTTCTTAAAAACATGGCATAAAACACTGAATTGTTCATGTCTCTGAATTTAGAACTCATGCATTTTTTTTTCAATTCGACGTTTGGCTTTGATATCAGATCATTGTTTTAAGTTTCGGTACGTCATTTGTCTGCTTGCCATGCGCCTTCATATGAAATAACGAAATGATTGGTCGGCAGGAAAATGGTTCATCGAAATCGTTCGGTTTACTCGAAAATCCTAAACCGTAACGGTTCAGATACGAATACGTGTATATCGTCTACACCCCTAAAATATATATATATATACATATAAATTCATATGTGATGCGATCTGGGAAACCTGTTGGATGTCTTGCTGGTACATTTTCAGTAAGGTCTAAATATAGATTGAATGGCAGTTTTTTGTTGGGTTTTTATTAAATTATTATTCTAGTAGTACGCTTTCAGCAGTGACAACATAAACAAACGGTACTGCGCATGTGCATTAAACTGGACCAAACTTAACTTCCGGCAAACTTGCGTAATCCATAACAAGTAAATAACCATAGTAGCTGGTATTTCTCTGCCAGTCAAAGAAAATAAATGTTACCTGGCCAAACTGAAATGTGACATTACCAGACCCATTGCAACAAAAATAGGAGACAAGATGTTTTTCTACCGACGTGTCTGATTTACCGCAGTGTTAAAAAACATATTCTCCTTATTAGCTTCTTACATGCTTGCTAACCTTTTTTTTAAGGCGGGTCTCCACATCTGACAGCATGTTGGATGGATATGTGCAGTGTTGTTTATGATACTAACCATTCAATACACAGACTGCTCCGCTGTCAATGTGTTTGCGAAGAGAGAGAGAGAGAGAGAAGAAGAGAGAGAGGGGGGGAGGGGAGGTAGCGTGCGAATATGCGCTGCACGCAACTCTGCAGTCAAATACAACTTTTCCCATCTTAAATTGTAAAAAAACACGGAAATCAATGTGGCGGTCAGCGCTCGATAATGTGGTGGGCTGCCACTAATAAATGCATGGGAAATACTGTACCGGAGAACTCGGATAAACCTAGCTATTTTAGATATCGCCGTCTCCCTCTTTGTTACGGAAACCTTAACATTTTTTTTTTAAATTGCCGTTTGTCCCCAAGGTCAGGTTGCATTCACAGCTCAACAATCTGTTCATCACCTTAACTTTCACTGCATTTGCAGGTCAATGCCGTATTATCCAATAAACAGTATAAACTGAACAGAATGGAAGTTAACTTTGGGCCAGCTCATCACCATGGACACGCGTCTGATGAAAGCGTAAATAACATCTTGTTCTATCATCTCTGCATATATCTCGGGAAAATTCACTAGTTTTACTGCAGAAAAATAGCGATTTATAAATGTCCAGCTGAAAAGACTGCGTTTCCTTTAAGAACACGCAGGCGGAGCGCGCAAAAACAACATCTCCTGTTTTAGCTCTCCTTCTCCTAACACTATAAAGACAGTTCACCTATCAAAATAAACCAAATAACAGAATAAAGTCCAGTCCTGAATGAACTACAACAGCCTGCAGGTGTTTATTTATTTTTATTCAGCGTTATCGGTTTGGTGTGATGTTGAGCACAAGAGACAAACAGAGTTTAAAGCTGCTCATTTAAAAGACCTTGCTCACCTCTCAATCGTCCCAATGTCAAAACGGTTTTCACCGGATGAATTTTGAGTTCGTAAGCTTTCCAAATGATACCTAATATATGATTACTAAAATATGTGATATGAAAAAAAGCTATAAAAATGGGAGCGCCAGTCGTCCCGCCAGCAATACGTGACGGTTTTAAACCTGTTTTTCTCAAAAATTCCATTTCTGAAATCATAGCGATCAGCCACCTTCAGAGTAACCATAACTTTTGTTACAGACAAATAGGGCTGGTAGTCTAAATGAAATGTTCAGATCCAGATACCTTGACTTCAATACTGGTTCCTGAATGATTGGCTACCTTTTTCAATACCAATATTATGTAACCAGTTTCATCAATATAATATTACCTACATTTTTATTTTTATTTTTGAGTTGTTGACTTTTTCACACTCATATTTTGAGTATGTATAAAAGCACCAATGCTAAAGTTTTCTATGTTACCTAATCATTTAACAACATGGTTTTTTTTTACTTCAGTTAGCTCATTGTTTCTGCCTTATCTTAATGCATTGTTTAACAATGAAACTGAATGAAAATTAATTGAATGCATTACACTGTCACCTCTGATAATAACAGATCATCACTCTAAATTGTAATTTAGAAACGTGCATTTTCTGTAAAGCTGCTTTTAAACGATATGTATTCTGAAAATGCTATACAAATAAATGTGAATTAAATATAGGCTTCTGGGGGACGGATATATGCCTCTCGCTCAGCACATGTGAAGCTTGCCGCAAAGCACTAACAACAGAAGCCTAATTATTATGGATGTGTCAGGACACACTAAAAACTGGACGTCGGATGGACGTGCAGATTAGTGTCACATTGGGTCCGTCGGTCCATGACCAATTCTGGACATCTCATTCGAACGTCCAAACTAGGTCACACTATTGGAACGTCCAACTATGACCCAATTTGGACGTCATGTTGACGTTCAACATTTGACCGTTGAACTGGGTCATTTTTTGGACCTCATTTGCAATGCTTAGATCATGGGTTTGATTTCCAGGGAAAGCAGGAATGTAAATGTGTAATGCAATGTAAGTAACTTGTGGATAAAAGCATCTGCCAAATGCATAAATATAAATACATGGTACAGATAACATCCTTTAAAAATGTCCTCTACCTTTTTGAAACATGCGACTACAGTTATAGAAGTTATAGAAGATACTAAATTTGATGTTGAAAAGAAGGCCACAAACTACCACATTTGGTCCCACCGACGTCAATATTAGACGTGCAAAAGATGTTTTAATAAACACGTCGCCTGGCGTTACAAAACAACCCCTTCAGTGGACCGAAATTGGACGTCCAAAAATTGCATAGAAAAGACGTCACTCTAACGTCACATTGCGCAGTGGGGAACAACAGCAAGGATATATTTTAATTGTTTATTAATGAACAAGTGTTTAATAAGTCTGCTAGCAGCAAATATGATTATGGCGAAGCCTGACTCGTTATTCCTGCAGGAGTGAATGCGCGCGCCTAACGCATATATGGATCAGGTAATCAAACTATTAATTTCTAATTGTTTTGTTTAAAAGTAGACCAACTATATTTTGACTGACTATAGGCCTATTTCTCATGTCTATGAGGCAGGCAATATCTCCATATCCCGCTTTAGTTCTCGGCAATGGAAGACGGACTTTGTAGCTGACTCTCAACAAGTGTGCGCTTATCAGATTTGACCGTGTTACTGGTCTTGGCGGCAATTACATCCTGTTTCGAAAATATTGCATCGCGTGCTTCTGGTATCGAAGTCTGGCACACAGGTATTTGGAATTATTTCCACTTTTTTCTATCTATCTGGGTTGGGACGGTTACACGTACGCACACACACACTCACACACACACACGTGCGACGAGGTACGTCTCTGAGCAGCCGCGTAAACTAGTGTTTTCCCCCACAGCCTATCATGCTACGTGCTTATTGTTTCACTGACGTTTACGAGATTAACCACTTAGGTACCGAAATTTGGTATCGAAAAACAAGACATGTTTCGATACTCGGTAGTACTCGAGGCAATTCGGTCGGTACCTAAAAAGTACCGAACTCGGTACCCAGCCCTACAGACAAACAATAAAAATAAACAAAAACAGATTTGGAAAGGGCTTGAATCCCAGATTAATATGCTCTAAAAACCTGTAATATGTCAAATTTCAACATGTGGTGGGTTTTCCCAGATCGCATCACATATGCATCTTCTTGCTAATAGAAACTCACATATTCAGGTAGCTTTAGCTGCACAGTTAGCAGAATGGTTATTTGTGTGAGGATGATGGATACAGTAGTTGTCAGGTCAGAGGTGTCTCTGTACAAGTGTAATCCTCCATGCAGTTCAGGCGTTTCACAATATTGCAGAAATCGGCTTACCTCCTATAACAGGAGATTGACATGAATACCAAAATGGATTTGGTTGCTTTTGAATTCTGTCTTTGTCCTCCAAAACCCTCTCTCTCTCTCTTTTTTTTTTTGAGAAACGACCAAAAACCCTCCCTCCGTCACAGCTGAGGCTTATATTGAGTGACGAGTTGAGTCGCTCCACTGCTCCATCACCTGTTCAGGCACCGTCTCCAAGCCGTCTGCATCCATGAGCCCGAGCAGGACGGGCAGGACCGGCCCCGCCCAGCGTTCCACTCTCAGCCGAGATTGATGGCGGTCCGATTCCGGGCAGCCAATTCTGGTCTCTCAAGGAATAATCCACTACATTGACAGATGAGCAGAATGTGACATGACACAATCCCAGGCTGCAGTGTTTCTTTTCCTCTGTCTTTACCAACGAAGGCCTTGGCCGTTCTGGTCTTGGCTGCTGAATATTTTCCCCATCGGCTGGTGGTGTGGCCCAGAAACAGAGACAAAAACTAGACTCATCTCTTTGCTCATTTATTTGCTCGCCTTTAGCACGTTCCGGAGAATGCAAATTACCAATAGGTGCATGTTGGGACATAGTTTGTTTTAAACTTCGTCACATTTGTCTCCTGTTATACAACCAATGACTAGCCTGGATGCCAGCCCGAAACTCCGCCCACAAAATATTTTTGGTCGAGAAAGTTCGGTCTGGAACTGAATATATTGAGGAGTAATTATGATCAGACAAGAAACGTTCGGGCCAATCAAATTGCCAGGGCGGGCTTTAAACGATGATGGACAGATGATCTGCCAGGACGTAATCACAGTGATCAAAGCGCTTAACTGGCCTTCTATAGATTCCGCTGTCGCGTCTGACGGCAGCGGATTATAATCAGAAATGCTCTTGCCTCCTCAAATTATGATCAATTTTCTAAAAATGAAATAAATAAATAAAAAATCTAACCAGATGCTTTCATACCAGTCACCCATGCATCCATCCATTCATTTTATACATACAAATCTATCTATCTATCTCATCTGATCTATCTATCTATCTCTCTATCTATCTATCTGTATCTTATCTATCTCTCTATCTCTCTATCTATCCATCTATCCTATCTCATTCTATCTATCTATCCATCCATCTATCTATCCATCTATCTATCTATCCATCTATATCTATCATCTAATCTATATCTCATCCATCCATCCATCCATCCATCCATCCATCCATCTATCCATCTATCCATCTATGTCTAGGTCTATCCATCTATCCATCTATCCATCTATCCATCATCTATCTCCATCTATATCTCCATCTATCTATCTATCTATCTCTATCTATCTATATTCTATCATCATCTGTATCCATCTATCTATCCATCTATATCTATCTCTGTATCTATCTATATATATACTATATATATCTATATCTACTATATATATATATATATATATATATATATATATATATATATATATATATATATATATATATATATATATGTATAATTTATGCACTTATGCTGTTCTTTTGAACTTTCTACTCAAAGAATCCTGAAATAAAAAATGTTGATCGCTGTTTTCAACATTGATAATAATGAGAAATGTTGAGTATCAAATTATCATTGTAGAATGATTTCTGAAGCATCATGACACTGAAGACTGGAGTAATGATGCTGAGAATTCAGTTTAACCTTCACAGGAATAAATTACACTTCACTACATTCATATAGAAAACAGCTGTTTAAAATTGTAGTAAAATTTCAGAATAGTATTATTATAATTTTCTTTTTTTAAAATCAAATAAATGGAGCCTTGGTGAGCAGAAGAGACTTAATGAAAACTTAAAAAATCGTACCAATCCAAAACGATTTTGACTTGTAGAGTGTATATATACAGGAACATGATACACCAGATTCTTTGATGAATAGAAATTTCAAAAATTGTACTAACCATAAACCTAATCGGACGCTAAACGTTGCAATTTGCGACATGGTGAGCATGTGGGCAATGCAAGTTCGAGTCCATGCATAATATTTTCTTTGCTCATCAAGAAAATCCTCATTATTCTAGTCACAATAATATTGCCCAAATGAGTGCAAAGAATAATAGTTGTTGAAGACGTTGGTGCGGCTGTTTTATTGTGAATTAATCAGATTAATTTCACACCTACTCTTAATTGTGGCAAACATAATTAGAAGGGGGAATTGATGACAAAACCAAATTCAATTACATGCAGCTCACTGGAACGGCGTAGTAATCTGATTTCTTAGTAAATTGGATGAAGAAGAGGTTTGATTGGTTTGACTGGGATGATTTACTCTCACATGCTCAAACTCATGCGCTGTCACCACAACAAACCTGACTTTAAACTGAAGCCTAATGGCTAAACCAGATACTGTTTACATTTACATATTACAATGAGCGGCACCTGCAGTCAGTGTGTTTGGAACTGTGGATCTAGTTCTTTCCTTCCTTCCTTTTTCCTTCCTTCCTTTTTTCCCTTCCTTCCTTTTTTCCTTCCTTCCTTTTTTTCCTTCCTTCCTTCCTTTCACTCTTTTGTCTCTTTCACTATTTCATTCTTTCTTTCACTATTTCATTCTTTCTTTCACTATTTCTTTCTTTCACTATTTCTTTCTTTCTTTCACTCTTTCACTCTTTCACTCTTTCACTCTTTCACTCTTTCTTTCTTTCACTCTTTCTTTCTCTTTCACTCTTTCTTTCTTTCACTCTTTCTTTCTTTCACTCTTTCTTTCTTTCACTCTTTCTTTCTTTCACTCTTTCTTTCTTTCACTCTTTCTTTCTTTCTTTCTTTCTTTCTTTCTTTCTTTCTTTCTTTCTTTCTTTCTTTCTTTCTTTCTTTCTTTCTTTCTTTCTTTCTTTCTTTCTTTCTTTCTTTCTTTCTTTCTTTCTTTCTTTCTTTCTTTCTTTCTTTCTTTCTTTCTTTCTTTCTTTCTTTCTTTCTTTCTTTCTTTCTTTCTTTTCTTTCTTTCTTTCTTTCTTTCTTTCTTTCTTTCTTTCTTTCTTTCTTTCTTTCTTTCTTTCTTTCTTTCTTTCTTTCTTTCTTTCTTCTCTTTCTTGTCAATTTTTGTCTTTCATTCGTTCTTTCTTTTGCACCTTTTCCCACTTTCTTTTGCACTTTCATCTGTTCTTTTTCTTTCTTTTTGCACTTTCTTTCACTTTCACGCTTTCTTGCATTTGCTCTTTCACGTCTTCTTTTGCATACTCTTCACACTTTCTTTAGCACTTTCTTTAGCTCTCTCCATGCTTTCTTGCCTTCGTGAATTTGCTCTTTCACGTTGTCTTTTGCACTTTCTCCGAACTTTCTTTTGCTTTTCCCATGCTTTCTTGCCTTTTTGCTTTCTTCCTCTTTCTCTTTTTGTTAGATGTCTCTTTTGAGCTGCTCCTGATCCCATTCCCCCTTCCGTATATTTCTCGACCTCCTCTTTTTCTCTCAATTTCCTCATCTCTATCTGGCCTTCAGACGATTTGTCATGGATCAGATGAGACAATTTGTCATGGATTAGTGCTCTTAACTGTGTGTGTGATAGTGAAGGCAGTCACTGGAAAAGCTGAAGAATCCTATTACAGTTCTTTTTATGGTAGTGTGTATGTGTGTGCGCTTGCATGTGTGAACATTTGAGTTGAATTCACATCGGGTGCAATCCTTCGCACATCTTTTGCATACAATACGAAACAGCTGAATCGTGCGTAACTGTACGTGGCAGGATGTTTTATCTGGATATTGTGTGTAAGAGTCCATTGTTCTGATACCTGTTGGTTTGCTTCCCCAGATTTCCCAAGTAGCGTTACCCAAGCAGATCATTCCCGAAAGCGTATTGTTCGGATTTCTGCTCCTTAATAATAGCAATATTTACTGATATTGCAAAGATAGCAGGAAGAAATATTTTTAATCTTTTTTTTTTTCCCCTGGTGAGCACATGCAGCTCAGAGATACAGAGATTATTCATATTTACAAAGCAAAACTGTCATTCAGAAGACGGAGCACGGTATGTGCATTAAAGGATTTTCTTTGCCAAGTGCAATGAGACAGAACAGGATTAGAGACCTGTTCTCTTATCGCAGCCTCCGTCTGAAAATAAGGTGGGCATTGAAGCTCTCTCCATCACTGTGGGCTTATTCACTATGACTACACACATCTCAACAACGTCCATCGCGGAAGAGCTCAGTCTGGGGACTCTAATTCATGCCAGAGCCTTGATAGCATTTGCATTTCAGAATTTAGATCTAATTACATGCGCTAATTGCAGCTGCATCTGACTCACGTCTTTGTTTGTCCCTGCGGTTGAGTTCTTAGAGCTTTCTGTCAGTCAATTTAGGCAGAGGAGTTTGAAACAGAGACGTGGAACCGACCAGCGGTCAATGCTTCCGTTAAGTGAAATGATCCCAGACACCGAATTCCCCATCTGGGTGACTGCAATGCAGGCAGAATACATGAGCCATGTAAAATGAATTTCAGCCCACAAATCATTGCGACTTTTTCGTGCCTCTCATTCAATGCTCTATGAATTCTTATTCTGCTATTTGAAATCCAAGCGAGAGATTGATATAAAGCCATAGTGTTTCTCTCTCTCTTATTTGGCTCTTCCAGTGGATGCTACCGCAGATGGCTTGAACCCGTTTGAACCGCAATATCTAATTTGTTTAGCGACAGTCAGGATTTATAATCCTAAATGTGCCATTTCCTAAACTGTAAACAATCTGTACTCTTCTCAATAGCAGGATATATCTGGGGTTCACTGGCTGCAGTTGTATATAATTGGCAGGAATTTCCACTATTGATCTCAGTGATTGAGCTTAAGGTCGGAGAGCAATGAATGCACTTGTTTTTCTTTCTTTTTCGTTTATTTCTTGTTTTTGTTTTTTCTTTTCTCTCCATGAAATTCCCCCTTCAAGGGTGGAAGTTTGACTGGTGATACGGTTATTGACCGGGTAGTTCAAAGTGTGATTCAGGTTTAGATCAATCCATGTTGCCACAGGTCATGTTTTTTTTCTCTCTCTCTTTCTTTCTGGAGCTTTTCTTCATTTCAACAACTTTGTTTTCCCGTTTCAAGAAAAGAAAATCATAAGCCCGTCTAAATCACCGAATCATTATTCATTTCAGATGTACTTCTAGGTTTATTAACACTTCTATTTATAAAATGTTGCCAATTTATGCTTGCAGTGGAACAATGCACTTAAAGGGTTAGTTCAACCAAAAATGAAAATTAAGTCATTAATTACTCACCCCCATGCTGTACCAACCCGTAGACCTTCGTTCGTCTTCGGAACACAAATGAAGATATTTTTGATTAAGTTTGAGAGCTGGATCACACCTCCATAGGCTTCCTAAGGGACTGGCTCTTGACAGCCCATAAAGTCATTAAAGAAAATGTTTAAATATTCCATATGCCTACAGCGGCTCAATTATAAGTTTATCAAGCGATCAGACTACTTTTTGTGCGAAAAAAACCCCATAAATAACGACTCTTTTATTCGACTATTCCATTACTTCCTTATGGGCCTTGAGACGAGAATTGAAGAGATTTCCAGAACACATGCGCGAGAACTGAGATGAGGACGTTCTTCTTCGGATACTTCTGGTTACCGGCTGCTCACCGCTTAAGAGTATTACCGCCACCTACCATATAAGATGATGTGCTGATATAGCTGGAAGCGCAAAACTTTCTGTTTACAAGCAGAGGAAGATGCGTGCTGTACATACGCATTTCAATTACCGTATTTTCCACACTATGAGGTGCACTTAAAAGCCTTTAATCTTCTCAAAAAATGACAGGAGCACCTTATATATGGATCATCATCTTATACGGTAGGTGGCGGTAATACTCTTAAGCGGTGAGCAGCCGGTAACAAGAAGTAGTCGAAGAAGAATGTCATCTCAGTTCTCGCGCATGTGTTCTGGAAATCTCTTCAATTCTCGTCTCAAGGCCCATTTGTGGAATTAATGGAATAGTCGAATAAAGTCGTTATTTATTTTTTTTTTTTTCGCACAAAAAGTAGTCTCGACGCTTGATAAACTTATAATTGAGCCGCTGTAGGCACATGGAATATTTAAACATTTTCTTTAATGACTTTATGGGCCGTCAAGAGCCAGTCCCTTAGGAAGCCTATGGAGGAGTGATCCAGCTCTCAAATTTAATCAAAAATATCTTCATTTGTGTTCCGAAGATGAACGAAGGTCTTACGGGGTTGGTACAGCATGGGGGTGAGTAATTACTTAATTTTCATTTTTGGGTGAACTAACCCTTTAATAATACTGTACTTCAGGACTCTTAGTTGTTAAACTATGCATTGTGTCATTATGTCACAAGAAAAAGTGAGTGGAAAAGTATTATTATTATTAAATGTGTATATATAATTATTTCTAAATGATCCACTTTTCGGGTTTTGCTATTACCTCTGAAGGCCAATATTCATATTTATATGTGAGGTCTCCGGGTCGGATTCCCTGCGAAAACCATCAGTGACATGCATGCGCGCTCCCGAGCCTCTCTATCATCCAGTCTATGCGACCCATAAACAGTAAAAGAAATGGACACAATAACCCCGTTGATTTCAACAAGCGACCAGCGGCACTTCAGCTGACGACACGGAGTCTGATAACTCCCCAAAACGTCCTGCCTCCAGCACAACACAGACTCCAACACAAACTCCACAAAAATATAATAAACAAAAAAGTTTTATCTGCTGAAGTGTCTATCTGAGGCAGGCAAAACGTGAATCTGATCGATTCCGGACGAAAACGCGCATCAACATCGGCAACATATTAGTAGGCTACGACATATTAGTAAACTCTAGTGAAATAGCAAGGTAATCTACATGAAACATGACATGAATCCACTACTATCATATTGTTTACAATACACATTTCCAGACACGTTTAGTACAGTAATGTCACTTCCTATGATCTTACTGATACACTGAAACTGTTGAGTTTAGTTCACTAACCGTTTTCGTTATCATATTATAGGCTACATTCACCTATGTTGACATTGCTGATCGTGAAAGATACACGAATAGTTAGAGAAATGGCTTATGCTATAACATCGTATGTCGGCTAGACTAAATGCAGTTTACTGTAACATTATCATGGACAAGCACAGAGCATTAGTTCAACGTCAAGCTGGTAAAAGTAGGCTATTATTGTACCTGCAGTGGGAGTTTACATTAGTTTCCAGCATGTTGTGTGATTAGTTCGCCGTTGCGTTGAAAGTCTCTGTGTGGCTGGTAGCGAATGCTCGCTCTTGAAATCTAGCACGCACACGGGCACGAGCGCTCTTGTTGCATTCTGAAACATCACCGCTAGAGGCTGCTAAAAACTCCATAGAGTACCTTTAACTTTTTGACATTGTCTTTATTACATCTTACAAGGGGATCCTTATATTTTGCAGTCCATGGTGTACAAAGTTGGAAAACCACTATAAACTTTCAATAGTGATTAAATAAAATTTTTTTATTGTGATTGGAAAATTGTAAACTCCAAAGCCAGGGATCACAAATTTTCATGGGATCGAGCCGATTGCTGCAATAAAGTAACTGTGAACAGAACTAGCCAAAACATTATTTCATTCATTTCCCAGAAACATCCCGTTGTATTTGGTTTCATTGTGTTATAATTGTATGTAGGATAAAAAAAGCGTCCCTGGTTTCCGCCCTCATCTAAATGACCTAGTCAACAAACATATCCTTCACCTCTGGCCCCAGTGTTCATTACCTTCTGGAAAGCTTTTCCCCAGCCTCTATCCCTATTGTTTTACGTAGATGACTTGCATGCATCACTGTCTAGTTTTTTTGCTGTTGGATCACAGAAACACAGCTCTGAGATTACTATGTGTTTCCTGCCGATTTGGCAAAGCTCACTGCGGGTATTTAGAAGAAACATTATTTATTAGAACTGCCTCAGATAGACACTGAGAGGCTTGTGCCGCTCCACTTTCCTTTTTATCACTTCCAAAAGTGACCTCTGCAGAAATGTGTGACATTCTTCTTTTGAAAACACTCCAAGAATAAACCATTTCACCAAACTGACCCTCCTGAAAACAGCTGATAGGCTAAACTGGGTGCGTTTCCCGTGCAACGTTAATCGCTGCATAACTTCCATAGAACGATGGAGCATTGTGGAAAATAACTAGTCATGACTGTTTACCGTAACCGTAGTAACATGGTTAGAGCTCAGTCGCTTGAACCAAATTGGTTCAACTGGCTTTGTTTACATGCACAACTTTTGTTTCAGTCGGACTTCATTCCGATTGATGTAATCCGAAACGTAGCGTTTACATGAACGCTAAAAGTGATCAGGTTGGTGTGCGTGTTTATATTTCACAAGCTTAAAATCGGAATAGATTTTTTTTGACATGCGCTCACTACACACATAGAGTTTCCTGCTGTTTGTGCATTAAAACTATTCGGTCCCACTTTATATTAAGTGGCTTTAACCCTTCGGAGTCTTGGGTATTTTGGCCCCTTTTGAGTACTTCTTTATTTTTTTAATTTTGCAACATAAACAAATGTTAACCATACCAATTTTTGGTATCATTTTTTTCAGCACAACATCACCTATATGACCAGAAAATTAGTTTATCACTTTGATGTACTGTATCAACATACTGGACCCAAATTCACACAAAAAACAAAATCCGAATAGAAATATTATAGCTTTTCTACTACAAAAAACACAAACATGCTCAATGAAGCATTTTAAAAGGTTTAAAATGTAAACACAAGTTGTAAATGTCAAAATATACCAGTAAAAATTCAGATATAATCAAGCTATATACAAAAAAAATATATATGATTTACAAAAAAAGCAAATGTAGCCATAGGCTTTTTTTCTCATTTTAGCTTTGCCACTTTTTAAAAAAATTGTGCACATCGAATATACAGGGAGCTATATTTAAGGCCTTGCATTCCCAGAGTATGAGGGTTCCCAAATAGTGCAAATACAACATAAAAAAGGTAAAAATTTTTGCTTAGAAACTACAAAACACAATTCATGTACAATTACACAGCTACATTACAGGGCTTTCATTCCTTGAGTAAGAGGGGTTCCTCAATAGTGCAAATATACCACACAAAAGGTCAAATGAACACAAAATCAAACCACACATTCAACTATTTACAACAATTATCAGGTGTGATTATTTGTTGTTGGGTTTTTTTTTTATCTGTGCCACTCCTCAAAACAGTTTATCTAATCTACTCCTAAACTACCCAAACTACTCCTAAACTATCTACACTACTCCTAAAGTACCTAAACTACTCCTAAACTATCTAAACCACTCCTAAACTACTCTCAAAATCTACTCAAACTAGCAATAATTTCTCTATATATATATATATAACGTATATATGTTTCTTTTTGTCTTCTCGTAAATCTCCTGCCTTTCACTTTCTGCGTCTTTGCCTCAGTTGGCTCCTCCTTCATTCCGTAAAATGTGCATCCTGAAGAGCAGAATCAGCAGATTCACACATTTTTTCCGTTTTGTTATTAGAATTTTAGATTATTAGAATAAATGCAATAACTTATTAGTTATTAGAATAAATGCAACGTCGGTCATATCCCACCTTGCGTTCTTTTACGAACGCGTCAATATACGCGTACATTTTTTATATAAAGTTTAAATGATCATATCTCCGTTTTTACTTGGTCGAATCAACACAAAACAAAAAGTAAAATAGAATTTCAAGTCAGCACTTTCGACAGAAGTGGACGGCACGGCAGCGCTCAACGTGACTTTGTTTTTATGCTTCGACGTCTTAAACTAGACAAGTGATTTGATCACGCCGGCGTAATCGGCGACCCCGAAGGGTTAAGTACTATGTACTTACATTGAAATTAATAATTTGATACAATGGACTTATTGTGTACATACATGTTTTTACATTGTACTTATATTTAAAAAATACCAGGATGTAATTCATTTATGTAATTACATTTGTAATTACACAATTGACCCTTCCCTCACACCTTAACCTACCCTTAACCCTTTCACACGTACGATCACACCAGTGTGATCAGTCTTGGCTGGTCCTGGAGCGTACAATCACACCGTGTGATTAGAACGCTGAGTGCATCACGTGAGCAACTGCTAAATTCAAACTTGCTCTCGCGCGTTGGCTGCCATTGAGCCAGAGACAGACGCACTCAGTGCTGTCACATATCACAACTATTGAGTGTTTTCAACCACATATGACGCGTCACCATGGAAACATTAAAGTGGCAAGTTCTAAATAACGGTCGCCTTGAAAAACTCACGCTCGGGATCAGTTAGGATATTTTAAACTTACGTGTGAAAGGGTTAAACCGACCCATACCACCACATCTGTCAGTGTGGTGCTCCAGCGCAGCTCCTGGAGCGAGCAAACGGTGAAACTCGCAACGGTGAAACTCGCAAACGGTGAACTCGCAAACGGTGAAACTCGCAAACGGTGAACTCGCAAACGGTGAAACTCGCAAACGGTGAAACTCGCAAACGGTGAACTCGCAAACGGTGAAACTCGCAAACGGTGAACTCGCAAACGGTGAAACTCGCAAACGGTTCGCCTCTGAAGGGTCCGGTGGACACAAATACGTCTTGACTGACTACCCCACGCTGGCTGTTCTGCTCTCCAGAGACAATGCAGAGCGGTGACTGATCTCGATGAATGCTCTGATGAACATAAAAAGATGGCCGCCAATGGGTCTTCCAATTCAGTTTCACACTTACGCGCGAATTAACACAAAGTGGTCAAGCGTCGAAACTAGACACGAATTTACGCGCTCATTTGCATCCGGTGTGAACACACAGTAATAGTTGTAAGTGATGCTTTTGGGAAACCCTGGACTATTTTGAAGGTTTTAGAGGAGTTTGGGATTCAGGCCAGCTTGGCCAGGTAAAACAAAACAATCTAATACTAGTCCTATAAAAGAACAAAATAATGAATTTATTGTTCAAAATTTCATGTTTCAAAAATAAATAATTGGCATTTTCCCACCATCTCCATTTCCCAGAAGTCTGCGTGCGTATGAGGCATTACATTAGATCAGAGCAGTGGATGTCACAGTGGAAAGCAGTGTATAATATCTTCCCTGTGGATGGAAAGGGCACAGAGAGCATTGATTACTGCCCCAGCAAAAAATAATAAATAAATACAGACCCTGAACTCTCATAAGCTGAAAATTCTCAAATGCGTATGTGACTCATGGTATATATCTTCTCTTTCACCGCCTGTCACTTCCGCTGCATTGTTCGTCCATTCTGCCGAGCGAGGATGAAGCAATTATAGTTTTTTACTCTTCGCTGGAGAGGGCAAAACAGGATGGCAGTTTGCGATTCTCCAACTTTTCTTGAATACATTTAAATTGTCTGTGCCGAATCCAAAAGCCGCGAAAGGCTGGAGAGGGTGTACCGGGGCCAGACGTGACAGTCGATTGTGATGTGTTTATGTGTGTGTGGGTTTAGTACGGAGAGTTGCAGAGGAGGCAGGGAGGAGTTCTCATTAAGGTGGTGTGTGTTTGTGTTGCGTGACAGGTCCTCGCCTCTGCCTGACACTGTGACACTTTCTGTGACATGGAGGAACAGAGAAGAAGGCGAAAGAGAGAAAGAGAGAGAAGGTAGCAGCTGTGGATGTTGGTAATATGCCTTGGAGTGGCGTTCTCAGATTTCTTTTTTTTTTTTTTTTTTTGGTCACGCACAAAGGTGCCATTTTGACATCAAGCGTCATGCTTGAAGAATGGCTCGGTATGGCTCTGCAGCTGTGTCTTCAAAACATCTGTGAGCTTTTTATTTATTTTATTTTTTTGGATGCCATCACCCTTTTTTCCAATGGATTCCTTCAATATTCTTCATTGGCAAGTCCTAATATAGCATTTTTCGTCCATGTCACGGCAGTTCAACACAGTCACAGGTGGAGTCCAAAAGTCTTGTAAATTCTGAACTGAACATGCCAAATTAAAGTCATAATTTAACCAACATGCATAGCATAGCATACAATAAAAGAGGAAGTGAAATCATACAGAAGATCCTCATGACTGTTTGTCAAGATCAATGCGTTTCATATATTTTTTTTAATCATTTGACGTTTATATGACACGGAAAAGTTGATTCAGGTTGTATGTATGTTGTCCATGTTCCTAAAAACCTACTGATATAGTTGAATGAATAATGGATGTAATATTTGAAACCCCTCAATCTCTGTGCATTACTGAGGCATGTTAGATCTGTCAGCCACGGCTCCTTACTCTCGTCCACGGCTGCTTGCATGCAGGAGTGTGGAGAATTACTGTTCCACTGGAATTAGCCTGAGCACCACTTCAAGTCCGAATCAATGAACGAGATTTAAGTCACACTTAACAGATGAAAGCCCCTTCACCTCTGATAGCACACTCTACCCAACAACTACGTAAAGGGGCAAACGCTCTGAGAAGAGGCGAGCTAGTCGAGTTTAATACAGCCTTTTTCGTGGTTACTGAGCAGTTTTCAATCTTGCATCAAGATATTGTTTCATACTTCCTGTGTGGCTATAAAACTATGACTATCTATCTATCTATCTGATCTTATCTATCTATCTATCTATCTATCTATCTGATCTATCTATCTATCTATCTATCTATCTATCTATCTATCTATCTATCTATCTATTTATCTATCTATCTATCTATCTATCTATCTATCTAGTAAAAGATAGATACTATCGATAGTAAAAGGTTGGAAGACTGCAGTTTCAACGTGGAGCATTTGGAGATTTTTAGAGCTCAGAGACTCAAATGAACAACATCTCAACACTAAATTATTAAGGCCGTCTCAGTAGACGCCTGTATAAAATATAAGCCGGTGCATTTCGACGATATGGGAAGATAAAAGCCCAGGCTATTATTTGTAGTTTTACGGTTTTCGTTTTGTTCATATTACATTTTTACTGTTAGTTTGAATTAATTTGACAGAGAGCATTCGCTGATGTTGACAAAGCTAGCACCATTCAGAGCTGCCATTACATTCGCAGCCTGACTCATGAGTATTCAATGTGCGGCGGCTCGCTGACAGCAACAGCTGGCTGTTTTGAATGAGACGACCCGGTTACTGTGAACGGTGAGCGCTTTATGAACATTCTGTGACGTGCGAGCAGCGCCGGGGACAGTGTGTCCGTTAAGTGTGAGCGTTCGTGAATGGGAGACACACATAACCTGATTTATACGAGGTTGAACTGGCCGTGTGACAAAGCGGCAATAAGATGGACACGAGCACTGAGTTTGCAGGTGAATGTAATAATGCGAGCGTTGTTAACTAATTGATACATATATAATGCCTGGTTCAGATTACACGTTTTTTTTTTGTCTGTTACGATAGTCACTGTGTCAGATTACGCGATTTTGAATACTAAAATCTTGTCGTGTCGTGGACAAGACACAATGTCAGACTACACGTTGCTTCCTGACCAGTCATCGCATGCTGTCTTTAACGGCGCTGTGATGTCATCGAGAAGGCGAAACTAGCGAGTGACTTCCGGAAACGAACGTAAACAAACAATGGATGAAGCGGTGAGTGTTGTATTATTGGCTGTCCTGTGTTCAGAAAAAAAGTAAAATAAAGAAAGAAAACCCGACAATGGACACGTTCCTGGATTGCTCGGCATTGCCTTTTCAGCGTGAGAAATACACTGTGTGGCGTGTGAGCGTGTGGACTGGTTGAATTGCGTATGTCTCACGGCCATTGCGTGAGACTTGAGAACCCTGCTCGAAGAGGATAGTATGGGCTGTCAATCCTCCAAAGAGAACTTGAGGTAAACTTTTGTTTTCTTATATATTTTTACTTTTAGTTTTAACGTTAGCACCATAGTCTCTCTTTCGTTTAGCCATTTTTGAAAGTTGTGTACAGAAAAGATGCGCTCCTATTGGTCAACCTCATAGATGTGACGGAACCGTCGTGAACGACCATTAAAAAAATTAAACATGCTAGTCTGTGTCGTGATGTTGCTGAAGCATCGCAGACGCGATGTAGGTTGTCTCCTACTATGACACACTATACGAGATGATACGATCGAATCTTGCGTCTCGACGCCCGTTGTCGTTTACGAATCCTCACGACACCCTACGTCAAACGGATCGTGCCAAAATCGGGCTAAAAACGTGTAATCTGAACCAGGCATAAGGCGCTCCAGATTATAAGGCGCACTGTCGTTTTTTGAGAAGATTAAAGGCTTTTAGGTGCGCCGTATAGTGCGGAAAATACGGGGTAGTTATGATGTATTAAAAAAATCTCAGCTCTCAGATTCTGTCAACTTTATTACGCAATTCAAACAATACATACACTTTTGGTGCTTGTAAATGTTACACGACAGATCCCTAGTGCACGTGAACCGAACATGAACACTGTTGAAAGATACAATATGTTACAACTTTCCAGAATGTATTCCTCATGCATAATATCGACCAATCATTTTTTGAACTCTTCCCTGAACTGAAATGTTGTAGTGGGCTGTACTTTTCATATGATTGACATCAGGTTCAAGGACACCCACAAGCCGTGTGTGTTACTCGTGTATTTCAGTATGCCTGCCTCGATACCGCCTCCCATTGCCCAAACTGGTATTACGACAACTGCCGGGCCGGGGCAAGTAATTTAGCATGCTAATTCAGGTTAATATCTCGGCAGCATCGATCTTATTTTTCTTCTCATTCTTTTGATGCGTGTAGTTAATTTTTGGGATATTTTAACTTCAATTATTACAGATGGCACCTTTAAGGCAATATTCAATGCCGTTCTTAATGGTTCACCACCTTGTTTTGGATATAAAAGTATTCAGATCTTTAGTCTTATGGAGGAAATTCTGCATTAATCGGGTCACGGCGAGTAAAACGATACCAAAGAAATAGACTCAGATTAATCAGTTTAAAGGCTGCACTGACGTTTACATCGTTCTATGAGGGCCATTTTGGGATTTAACAATGTCCACGTCGGTCTAGAATTACGTCGTTTGTACAGTCCAGTTTTAGAGGAAACATAAGCTCGGATGAGTTGCAGTTTTGGCCTGAAATGCTATCCGGTATTTATTATTCAGGATCGAGTGTGATAGCTGTGGGGCCGAAGGAGAGAGTGCCTAGAGGATGCAGCCAGAACCGGCCCAGAGAAGATGCACAGGATCAATCCATGAAAAATGACCAGCATCTATCATTATTTGCAGATGCGGCTCTTTGGGAGATGCAGAGACTCATCACTGAGGGCCGTGCTGTTCAGACATTTACATCTGTCTGCGTGCGTGTGTGTTTGTGTTGCTATGCAGACAGATGGTCTCCATTTGATCAGGGAGGGGTAGTAATGGCAGAGGAGATGGTCTGAACGAATACCTGTCACCAGGACTCATGAGTTGACCATCATCTCAGCTTCCCCCTCTATAAATATGTTAACATTGTTAAATGGGCCACGGTCTGCAGCTGCCCAGCTGAGGGTTGTGCTGCCAGGCATATTGGGCGCTGTGCCATAAACACATTTTAGAGTGAGCTTGTGTCAAAATGTAACATCTGAGGGTCTCTTAAAACAATTATATATGCAGATGATGGGTAATACAGCTTGTTTGTCTATAGTACACTCATGAAGGTGTCAGGACTTGAGAAATCAAATTTTACTTTTCACATAAGGGGCTCTATCTTGCACCCGGTGCAAATGACTTTATACACTGACGCATTTATCATTCCTATTTGCACTCGCGCAAAGCGGGCTCCTCCACAGACACATGTCGGTTAACTAGGAAATGAAGTTGCGCTCCCTGGGCGGATCGGCGCAAAAAGGAGGAGTGTGTCGCGCAAACAATCCCTGGTGCTATTTTACACTTCCAGAAAACAATTGCACCACTGACCAGAAAAAAACCTAGTCTAAAGTCAGTGGCGCATTGCGCGTACATTCAGATGCTTTTTTAAGCGCGCATGCTTGGCCATAATACAGAGTGTGAACAACATGCATGATTCTCTCATCAACACAGATGCATTTTACTTTTTGCAAATGATACATTATTATAAGGAAAAATATATATACATAAGGGAAATCATTGTTGTGTCCATGACGATGGGAAAAATAGGCATAAAGCTTACACATTTACCCAAATTATTATGCATGTTTAACCGAAGCTAATTTGGGTGGGTTTGTCCCATCCCCAATGTCCCTTCTCTTTCTTTTATGGCCCTGACGAGAAAATCGATCTCCTCGGATGTGAACTGATGCTGAAGCGCGCCTGGTAAATGCGCCGTTAAAATAGAATTGCGCCATAGAACAAGCGCACCTCGTTCATCACGCTCTTAAAGGGAATGTGATATGACGCTCTTATTGGTTTATTTCCGTTACAGCCCAAACCACACCTATGAATAATGAAGCTACTCCAGACCAACCCCTTTTAGATTTGCGCCAGACGCAAGAGGCATTTATCCCGCCGGGAAAATAGCAACAGCGCCAGGATCGGCCCACAAAGTTACTTGCGCTTTGCGCTTTGACACTTGCGTTTTCAGATCGTTAAAATAGGGCCTAAACATTGCAAGCTCCAGAAATGGAGCTGTGGGCTCTGCGTGTATGTACACGCTATTAAATGTCCGAGTGAAATGAAGCAAAATGTAGATACTTACATCTGGGGAGCGATTTTTTTTTCCTAGGATGGTAGGGGAAGACTCATAAATAGTATTAACCCCAGTGACGGGTAGGTTTAGGGACGGGGTTGAGGTAAGTCATATATTTATATATACAGTAATGTAAAGTTAAGTCAAGGCGTTCATAAACACGCTGAAAAGCGATTATGCGTGTTGATAGCACGCAAAAAATGGAAATACCAATTGGCGTGTCATACACCATTTCATGTGATCAGTCTGAAATATCTAAAGAACTTTTTGTGGAATAGAACGTTTGCATGAATTTTCTTCCTTGAACCCGAAATGCCAATAAAGAACCTTTTTTTTCACATAACAACAATTCCAACCCGTTTGCCTGATTCCAGATGTTCTTCCCTTCAGCATTGATTATATCACATCCAGACAATAATATCCCAATAGCATGAAAACAAATGTCAATGTCACGAATGACAGTCTTATTAAAACTGTTGCTATTGCCCATTTAGCTGTTTAGGCGTTGTGTAATTCCTTGCTTATCTTGACACACTTGCAAATCCATTTTGAAGGTTAGATTTTAAAGGCACGAAAATTCTGCTCTTATCGCCCTTTTCTTGGTCTTATGAGATGTTAGATTGCACGTTTTACCCTGCAGCGATAGACAGAAACTAATCTGAGCAGCTTGTAAAAAATGCACTCGGGCCATAAAGGCGACAATTCGCGGGCTTAAATCATGATATTAGTTCCTTAATGGCCCGATATAAAGCTGTGTATCAGAGAGATGCCGCCCAGCCCTGACGAGAACGCTTTGAGATCATTGCGAGAGAGCTCACCCGTGACACATTGAAGGAGACCTGTCAGTTCTGGAATCCTCAACCATTTTTATCTCCGCAGATGAGTCTCGTATTTTCCTTCGTAACTGAGGTACTTTCAGGTTAACTGGAGGCTTCAGTTTGCAGACTGCATATTTATCAATACTGTAAAGATGAAACAGGCGAGCGAAACTGCTGTCCATGCAGTTATGAAGCACTTCTTCATTAATCTTACAGACTAAGGTTATCTTTTAGCCCTGTGCGTGTGTGATTTCCATCTGTGCGGCCCTTCATGGCTGTGTGTATGTGTGTCACAGGAGCCTTTTGTCTTTCAGGCAGCGTGAGACGAGCACCATTATACTCGATAAATAACTGTGCAATTAGCATTTGAATGGTAAAAGAATTAATTTTCAATGCTTTCAAATCATACGCTGACAAATTAGCAGTCATTATATGTCACTGAATCCTAATTGAGTGAATCCATTGATGAAACCGGCATATTTAAAGGGCCAGTCCATGCACAGTTAGATACCAGCTTCAAGGTCATGGATGATAACTTCAATTCAATCTGAGAAGGGAACGATGTCTAATCATCTCTCCTTATTGTGATATATGTGGATATATATATATACATATATATGTGTATATATGTATATACATATATATATATATATATATATATATATATATATATATATTGAATTTGTCAAAAGACTGTTATGCATGCCAAGTAGCAATGCCAAGAAAGTCTATGCCATTCGAACGCATGTGCCTATAGACTAAACACGTAATGTGAATCTGCATGCCATCACGTTTTTCACAATTCTATTTTTTTAAGTTAACATGGAGATGATAATGTTATCATTTTCAAAAACTTGTCAAATAAGATGCTCCAAATAGATTTTTTTGTTTCAGTTGAAAACAGTGTTGTGTAAACCTCCCCTAAATTAAAACCTTTTTTTTAGAGCTGTCAGTTAAACGCATTATTAACACGCGTTAACGCAAATCCCATTTTAACGGCGTTAATTTTTTTTATCGCGCACTAACGGTCTTTTTGTCCTAGCAAACTTTGTAGTTTTTTCACATACTTTTGCAACAGGACGCGCATGCGTCCTATCCCATCTTCAGCGTCTCGCGCTCGTCATCCACTCAAAGCCGGCTCGCAAGCCCAAACGAGTGTGTGCGGCGTGCCTGTTGTTTTGTTTCCGGTCTAGCTAGACCGCTTGCGCTTTGGTCGAAGAAGCAACGAAACGTCTCGCGCGGCGCAAGCTATGAATGGGTTTCAGAGCGCAGCGCGGGCGACGTTTTGTGCCGCACACACTCGTTTCAGCTCGCCGAGCCGGCCAAATAGTAACGTTAATGTTTTGAGTGGATGACGAGCGCAAGACGCCGAAATGGATGCCAATGAGATTCTGAATGTAAAGTTTACTTTTAAAAAGTTGCCAAATTGTCCCATTGACAAGACCAAAGCGATCTGTATGTTTTGTCATTATGAACTGAGCTATCATCATCGCAGCACGTCCAGCCTGAAACACCACTTGATGATGGCCAAGCAAGCAAACACACACACAAACACAGATGATGCGAATTCTCCACCCCTTGTCAATATCAGGACCTCGCTCAGTATTTCTTTCACCCTTTTATTGATGGACAGTGTTGCATTGTGTGAGAGATTATTTAGGCTATATGTTAGAGTGAAATTGAACACTATTCCAATGTTATTTTCAATAATAATAATTAAAAAAAAAACATTTGCACTAAACAAGCCAATCCACTTTTCCATGTTGATAAGAGCATTAAAATGAGAAAAAAATGTAACAAAAAGAAAATCAAAAGACATTAAGAATAGATAGATAAAATGTGCGATTAATCGCGAGTTAACTATGACATTAATGCGACTTAATCGCGAATTAAATATTTTAATCGTTTGACAGCACTAATTACAACAGAAATTAATCAACGCACCTTTCTTCTAGAGCTGCTGTACAGCCAAAACAATATTTGTTGCATTGATTTCCTGTTATACACTAAAGCTTCTTCGAAACAATTGTATTGTATTGTAAATAAATCTAAAACAAAACTACAAAAACGACTCGATTGGGACTACAGCCGGATTTTAGACATTACTAACGCATACATTTGCATCAACCGGAATATGCAAAAACGGGCATGGCCATATTTCTGCGGCGTCGAGTGTGTTGTGTTCACTCAGCGTCAGGTCTTCTGTGTTTGGGCTTCCCGTGTAGTTCGTCAACAAATGGATACAATTTATGTTTGATTATGTTCCTGGAAAATTACAAATCGTAATTTAGCTCTCAATGCTGGCGCATTTCACGGAGAATCAGCTTCTAGAATCTCCCCACGAATTCAACACTCGGATTCGACAAGAAACTGTTACTAAAGCATGAAGCAGTTCCAACTTTGAAAACTAAAGCCTGGTTCACACGGGACGATTTTAAAATTGTCGGCCGATTTTCCAAACCTGAGAGACCCCACACACGGCGATAAAAAATCACGGGTCTAACAGTTTTGGTCGTTCAGTGTGTGGTGCGCAGCCACACGGCAAAATCAACACATGACACACGAACCGATTTGACTCCCGAGCATTCCCAGGTCAGACGGAAAATCTCACAAAATCCCTCGAGATAAAACGTGACTTCAGAGTAAACAATCATGGCGGACGAAGAGGATGCAGTGGCGATAGTGTTTAGTTTGTTTTTAACGGAAAAAAACGTCCACCGGACATTCTGGTGCGCCATACCGCCGGGCGCCGGCTGTTTTGATTTTGTTTACCGCCAGTGCTTCCTCTACGCCTCGTCACCTCGCTTTCTGATTGGCTACACGCCACAGTTCACAGGCTGCATGCTCGTTCGTTCCCGGTGGACACCACACACGAGGAGAAATCGGGCCAAAACAATCCAACATGTTGGATATCCCCGATTTGAGATCGGAGCGGTCCCAGCATCCTTCCGAGCAGACGAGAGCAGTCTTAACACACCACACACGGCAGGAATATCTGATCAGATTATTTTACGATAATCGGAGCATCCTTAAGATTGTCGGGAGGGGTGAATCGGGGCTAAAATCGGGCTAATAATCCTGCCGTGTGAACCAGCCTTAAGGCTAAGACTTAATCATATAACATTTATTTGCATAATTTCAGACGTAATGTTTTAGTTTTATCAGAATGCCAGCACTGGTCTTATATCGCTCTTAGCTATGCTATTTCTGAATCTATTGACGACAACGGCGTCACAGTACATTTTGGACCTGAATTTGTATTTGTACTAATTTTGTATTTTTTTCATGTATATATGCTTTATGGTGTTATTTTCAGATATAAATCAGGAATGTAAACCAATGTCAACGACTGTTTGTGTATATAGAAGCCAGTAAGCCGTCAATCCTTTAAAAATTGATGATCGAGTTCCTCTTTGTGAAGTCATTAAAACGTAAATTGAAAATATGAAATCAGACACACTCAGTCGAGACTATGGGACAATATTTAGTATCAGTTTTAGATTAATCACACTAAATAAAAATGATTTTGTCCATTTTACAGAACATCATTACTAAAGAGAAATTGTGGAGTAAAGGAAATTATATTCATTTCTCTCCTCGTAAATAATCTCCTCGTAAACATTTATTGTTGTTAACTGACAGCCACCTCCAACTCGTATTGAGTCTCTTGTCCACAAAGACGCATCAAAACCCTCTTTTTATGTCAAGCACGCACACAGATGTATCATGCACCACATAAAATTACAAGACTGGATGTTTAAAACAATAGCTAATTGAGTCTCATACCCGTCAAGTGATGATTAAAATAGACGATGCATATTTTCATGTACATTTTTTTGTTCTGAACATAAACATTCCAGATCATTTCAGCTCTTGGCTCAGCTCTGCTAAACAAACTCTAAATGCTGTCCACAGTGAGATGAGGAAAAGCAGTAAAAACAACCCTAGAAGTGTCCTGCATAAACGATTTTTTTTTCCAAAAACCTGAGACCTAAGCCTGTCTGCCTGCTTCTGTTTTTAGGCCTGATGGAGGACTCTGCCACTCTCCGTATGATAATTGTCTTACTGCTCTAGCCGGAGCAGCCAGCACAAGTATTTCTCAGCCAAGAGAATGTGTCAAGCATTGTATTTAGCCACTCATTCGCGCTGCTTCTCTGGTCTAAATCCAATTTATCAGCCGTAATGGACTACAGAAATTGTCTATTTAAACAGCCGCCTGACAGCCTGCAGGCTAAAGCAGGGATGGTGCCGAATCATATGCTTCTTATGGACCAAAGATGGGGAGCAGCGAGGATCAGATTTGGATTGTTAGAGGAAGCATCAAGATATTCTAAAGCCAGAGAGCAGGTCCAACAGATGATGCTCAGTATGGTTACACAAGTAGGATATTTTCCTGAATGAGAGGTCAGTCCTGTTGTGCTGTAACTTTTGCAATGTGATTTAAAGTATTTTCTTCTAGAAGGGTTAAATCACAGACTGAAACCTCGATTATTTAACAAATGACTTAGAAAGAAGTTAGCAAAACAAAACCATGCAAAGGTGGAAATCAACTGAATTTCCCATTGAGATGATCTTTATATGAGAGTGTTGACTTATTGGTTTATTTATATTGATTGATTCATATCTTGGGCAAATTTCATAGTTCTTTTATCTTTAAGAGGTCAGTGGAATGACAATGAAAATAGGTGATGTCCCCAGATTGTGCTGAATATATATATATATATATATATATATACATATACATATATATATATATACATATACATATACATATATATACACACACATATATATATATATATACATATATATACACACACATATATATATATATATATATATATATATATATATATATATATATATATATATATATATAAATAATAATAAAGAAAAAAATATTAATATTTTAATTGCAATTAGATTAGATTTATGTGTGGCAGCTGCATGTACAATTATTATTCCAACGCGTTATTAACAGCATCACACGTAAACCCATTTTAATGGCATCATTTTTTTTACCGCGCGATTCTAACGGTCTTTTCGGCCTCAGCAAACTTTGTAGTTTTCTTTCACATGCTTTTGCAACAGGATGTGGCATGCGACATATTGTTGATTGGCCGAACCAAATGCAATTAATCGCAAAATGCAGATTAATCGTGATTAAATATTTTTAATCGTTTGACAGCACTAAAATATGAAGAGTTCAGATGCAAAAGCCTCTAAATGCCATTTGAAATTTTCTTCTAAAATGACAATTTTTATCAAGCTTGTATATTTAAAGGTGCATTGCAACATTTTATGTTAAAATTAGCCGTTTTCTAACCCATACATGCTGAAACAATCGCCTAATGGGCTGAATGAGCCCTTCTCTTGATCACTGCGATCGCCTCTATAATCCTGTACAGTGAAATATATAAGAGGGATTCGGGCTCGAATCTGAGACTGGGCGTGACGTCATGCGCGTTCACGCTCGCCTGGCTATGTGCCTGCAGGATAGTGTATCGCCGCGTTCTCGTATCAGAGAAGACAACTCGAGCGACGAACTTCAGTTAACTTTCCCAAAAGTAGAAGATGGATTCAAAGGGGCTGTTTAGCCTACATCTGGTCACTTCATGCGTTTTCTGTGTATCGGAATAACTATGTTGATCGTGAAAAGACCAGGTTGAATCCAGACGGATTTGAATCCGACAGCTCAAACCATTGAGGACAGTGGTCTGGGCTGTATTCCAGACGAAAACTGGACAAGTGTAAATGCATCTGGTTGTTGAAAACAGGCTATGTCATGTTGTTTTAGTCATATATGACGACGTGCATCAGATGAGCAGGCGAGTGTATTTATAAGCCAGCGCGCGCAATCTATCGCAAATGAAAGTGAAAGTAAGACGCATACGATTAACACTAAGTTACCTTCTACCTCCACTATCTTCATTAAAAGTAGCCTTAAGAAATGAAATGATCTCATACCAGAGCTTTTGCCGCTCTCTCTTATTGCTGTCTTTGCTGATTTTGAAATAGCCGAAGCCGATGATTTATAAAATGCAGCTCATCTGTTGCTTTCGGTGACGTGCACTTCATGAAATCTGTATATAACGCGGGAATTGAATATCAGATTAATATCCGTTTTGCAAAAACACATTTATGTGACCAGGTAATGGAATCGTTTTGATAAATCAAATAGATCTGAGAAAACGCATTGTGGCCAGGTGTAAAAACAGCCCCAAAGAGACCGGCTTGTAGTTCATTACAAACCCCAACGCAAACTCCACGTGAGGCAAAGAAAATAAAACTTCTGTCTGTCCAGTGCCAGGCGTCGGAATAAGACTAGAGTCAACATCGGGACAAGAAGGCTTTCAACAAACGGAGAGATCTCGGGCGGTCTGCTCTAGGGCTCAAACGTGTTCATGAACGTGTTTCCATAATAATACAATCATAAGTGGATACAGTAAGCACATAAAACAGTTCAACATGGAGATCAATGGAAACAAAAGCCGAAGTTTTCTACCCCTGTTTTCCCCTCACACACACATAGGCCTACATAAGTGTGTAATTTACTCAAATGCCTTTCCTTTCATATATTTTAAATGACTTGCAGATTTATAACTGTATTACCTCATTATGACTGTAACAAAAGATGTGTGCCTGATTCTCCTTTGGTTATGACAGCTTGTGCAAACGTGCGTGTATTCCGTGTATATGTCTACTCTATAAAGTCTATGGTATTCCATGAGCGCGCACGCAGTTTCATTTGTCACCAGAGGGGGCGTAGTTCTGCAAAAACTCAGAGACTTGCGTTATGCTCCTTTAAGTTTAGTAATTTCACTAAATGACAATTAATTGGTAATCTTCATTGCCATTTAGAGTGAAATTACTGAACTTAAATATACAAGCTTGATAAAAATGATCATTCTAGAAAGAAAATTGCAAAAGGCACTTAGAGGCTTTTGCATCTGAATTCTTCTTATATATATATATATATATATATATATATATATATATATATATATATATATATATATATATATATATATATATATATATATATATATATATATATTAGGGCTGCACGATGTATCACTTTAACATCGATATCGCGATGTGCGCATTCACGATAGTCACATCGCAAGAATGTGCGATGTGACTAGGGATCGTAGTTAATCCGTGATTCGTGATCAGTAGGCTGCGTGCCAGCAGCTCCCCGGCTCGTAACGCTTGTGATTCACGGATTAAATCAAATGCAAAGTTTAACCATCCATCATAGTGAGAGTTTATCAATTTGCAAGTCCTGTCAGTTTAAACATCAAGCGCAAGAAGACTGGAACTTGCGCTCTGTTTTCTGTCAGCCTTACTAAAGCGCATTTTTGTCCCGCCAAACTTGACCGGTGAATGATGTAGATGACGATGAGTGACTTCTGCGCTCGTTTAACTGAGAGAGAAAGTCCCGGTCACGCGTGCACTCTCACCGTCTTCAAACTCCCTTGCTCTCCCGTGCTCGAGCATATCAATGAATTGAGTTGACTGAATATCTTTGAGAATACATGACGGTAAAAGATCGGAAGACCTTTTTTTTCTGAACTACCACTGGTTGTGAATTGCTGTTCCACACATTCAGATGACATTACATAAACCACACTTTCAATAAAAATAAATAAATAAAATGCGATCCAGTGATGAAATGTTTTCTGTGTTGACACAAATCTTGTGCGATGTCCTAACCTGCCTGGATAATCACACAGCGGGTATGGCGTGGTCCGTTAATGAAACGTCCGATTCGCGAACTAATGACTCATTTGAACCGATTCACTTTAATGAATGGTTAAAACAACTGATCTATTCAACACTGAACTTAAGAGACATAAATCGGAAACAATTTTCAATAAGGTTCCATTTATTAAAGTCTAGTTAACTACATTAATAATAATAATAATATTCATTACATTTATATAGTGCTTTCTCTGCACTCAAAGTGCTTTATATAGGGGGAAGGGGAATCTCCTCAACCACCACTAATGTGCAGAATCCTGTTAACATAACCTGTTAACTACATTAGTAAACAACATTCAATTAATTAATATTAGTTTCTATGCGGATATACTCTATAACAAAACCACCCCAGTCATTCAATGATTCATTCTCCAAATAGAGCTATTCAAATCATCTGGGGAAATTGTTCTAATATCGCAATATATATCGCGGACATATAAAATATCGCAATGCCATTTTTTACCAATCTCGTGCAGCCCAGGGGACGTCACTAGGCCCTTTTTAGGGGGGCTTCAGCCCCCCTGAACTTCTGCCTAGCCCCCCTAAAAATTTGGTGATTAATATACACAAATTTGTGTTCGCTTCAGTCTTGTTAATCAGTTCAGCTCATTCTTCATCATCAATCCACAGCAGCGCCGATCAGAGAGCACGTCAGAAACAGAGGACAGGGTGTGTGTGTTCATCTGAGCCTCATTGGTCTGTCACTGCTCGTCAATGTCAGAATATTTGAGATGACCAATCAAATCAAAGTAGGCTAGGCGGGCTTTATGTTCACAGACGCTGCTGAGCGCGAAATCCTCAAATTTCAGCAGAGCAACTCGACGCTTCAGTGTATGATAAAGTGTGACTGCGAGATTACAGTAAGATGTAAGTAAGTAGTAGCTAAACTTAACGTTTCATATTTGACAGTTTTTTTTAGGTCATTATAAATGTTAAACGAATGTCAAAAAATAATCTGGCAAACTAATATAACGTTAGTTTAATTTCGCCATCCACATGAACTGCTTTTGTAACTCATGTAACGTTAGCCTGCCCTAATGTAATAATTAGTTTAGCCTACTGTCATTGTGAGGGGACAATTAACATTAAAGCCCGGAACACACCAAGCCGACGGTCGGCCGTCTGGCAGATTTTTTGCGTTGGCCAACTAAGTCTCCTCGGTGTGATAGGGCACGGTTCCGTGCCGTTGGCTAAAGATAGTCCTCGTCGGCTTTATTTCTCCCGATTCGACATGTTGAATCGCGTTAGGCCGTTGGGGAAAGAGAGAAGTCTGATTGGCTGTTCAGCTTAGTGAAACAGTCAGTGCACGAGAATAAAAGCAAAACAGCAAGCAAAGAAGTCAAAATGGTAAAGATAGAAGGCTGTTCTTATGTTACGTCTTCTTACCTGAGTGTTCCTTGGTGAATATTTCAATATTAACATGAGTGGAGTGGAATCAAGAAAGTGTTTAGCAGGATTGATATTCAAAACGGTAAGCACGCGCTGCTTTGTTTACGTTATGTGTATCTGCAGCCGGCAGCGTCGGTTTTCCTTTTTAAATGACGAATATAGACTAATATATCTGCAGAAATAGACAGTTGTCTCAATTACACGCAGGCGCAGAACACACATTCTAGCTGACAGTCGCCTGCAGTTCTCTCGGTGTGTTCAAGTGCAGCTTTTTACCTCGACGAGAGCGGACTTCAGGCGACAACACAGTCTGCTTTCATCAGCGCTAGTTCATCGTCGGCTTGGTGTGTTCCGGGCTTAACATAGACGTTTTTATCATGTAGGCACATGATTTATAATGAATGTGTACATATTGAGAATATAATACAAATTGTAGCCTTTTGTTAATTTTAAAAAAGATCAGCTTTATAGGAGGGAAAGACACTTTATCATACATTTACATGAGGAGACAGATAGCATTTCAGTCATTGCTTATATGAATAACTCATCAGGAGCAAAGTCTGGTAAATTTCCCCATGCAGCTTTGATGTGTCTAAAAGCTAACATTACAGTAACTTTTCTTTAACACAGTAGAAATGGAAGAAGAGGATATGTCTGTCACGTTTTACTTGTTAACATCTTGGTTTCTTGACTGGTTGTTGACATAAGTGTAGCTCTAGATGTGAGTGCAAAGATTTTGCAAACGAAAGTTAAAAATACCCTGGGGCTAAGCCCCCCCTGTCTTCCAATCCTAGTGACGTCCCCTGGTGCAGCCCCATATATATATATATATATATATATATATATATATATATATATATATATATATATATATGATAGAGCATGTTAAAAGTGTCCGCTTTTAAGGGTGAGCCTGAAAATCTCAAAAACGTTTAGCCTTTTACGTTAAAAAATGGAGAGAGTCTAGAAGTGACAACATGTAGACAACATATCTGAATGGTTAGTTGATGCATTTATATAGCTTGTGTAAATATCTTCTAGTCATTGATTAGCATATTCTGTCATGATAATCTATCCAACTTGTTCCTACGCCCCATGACGCTTTGCGCGAATTATGGGTGTAACTTCTCTTAGCTGTAAACAATCAGTTTAAGACTCGCTCTATGAATGCAATACGTTAAAAAAAGTGTCACCATGAGATGACATGTAATCAACTCACCCTTCAACCATTGAACATTAAAGTAAAATTTAAAAGTTAAAAAGAATCAGGTACTGTCAACTAGGGATGCAGCGATTACTGGATTTCACAATTAACCGCGATTTCAAACATCACGGTTAATTAATCGTAAAGACTATGCTACACCGAGTGTTCCGCACGGGCAACTAACACAAAACGAAAACAAAGTTACACCAGCGGTGCACCAGCTTAAAGTGCTCATCAGTCACTATGGCAGAGGGACTAAGCAGCGACGCTCTATTCCCACCGAAAAACGCCTCTAAGTCAGCAGTGGGAGTATTTTGGGGACACAAAGAATGACAAGGGTTTAAATGAAGACAAATCGCCTGTCTGCAAAATTTGCCGTAAAAAAAGTTTCCGTTTAATATTTTCGTCAACTACATTTTTTCACAGACAAAAACGAGACGATAACTTAATAAAAGCTAGTTTTGAATGACAAAAACTATGAAAAAAATCTACTGACATTTTCATCAACGAAATAAAAACTAGACGCAAATGTTAGAGACGATTTGGGAAGCGATCCAGTCAGAACTAATGTCCTGCGTTTGTGGTAGATGCGCACACTCTAACGTGCTGATCTACCCCGCGGTCCCATATGTAAAAAATAAAATAAAAAATGAGAACGTCTGGGAGAATGAGTTGCGCAGACATATAGATTGGAATAAGAGTGATGATGCAAATGTATCGGATGTGCATCAGTGCAATCGATATCCGCATGTCATTGGACATGATCTGACGTCTTAAAGTGACAGACTGTGGATAATAAACCTAATGTGATCTGTGTCCTTAATAGGGGTGGGGAAAAATCGATTCTCAATGCATCGCGATGCGGACGTGGACGATCCTGAATCGATTCACAAATATCCCAAAATCGATTTTCCCAAAAAAAAAAAAAATTATATATATATTTATAAAAACGTAATATTGACGGAACGCGAAAGACGGAAGTGCAGTGACCGGACCGTCCTGACGCGTGCACATAACAGAGACGCGATGGCGCGCAAGATCCAAACACCCTCCTCGTTAGGTTAAAAGCTGACGTGTGGAAATATTTTGGCTTCTGAAGTTGAAGGGGGAAAGGAACTGGGCAAGAGCCACGCTAGTTGTAAGCTTTGTAGAATAAAACTAACGACGGAAACACGACAAATATGACAAGCCATATGACACGTTTCCAGCCAGAGGAGGAAAACACTCGGCTGTACACGGTCGTTATAATATTAATTTACTACAAGTAAGTTAAAGTTATGCTCCTAGTTCAGGCACACGTTTATTTTCCTGTTGGTTCTTTGGAATGCTAATAAAATATATTGTACGTTAATTCTTTATGGGTCATTACTTTGTACATTTAAAGGAAAGTATTTATAGTCACACACACAAAAGATTCAGATAATCGATTTGTAACATTATAAATGTCTTCACTGTAACTTTTGATCAACTTAATTTAATTTATCCTTGATGAATAAAAGTATAGATTTCTTTTTTCTTTCTCCTTAACAAAATTCTTACAGATAAACTATTAAACTATATTATTTAATGTTACAAAAGCTTTCTATTTCAGATAAATGCTGTTCTTTTGAATTTCTGGGTGATTCTCTGAATCGGGTGCCCTTCAAGCCCCACAAACTTGCTTCAAAGATTTTCAATTGAAGGAAATCACAAAATGCATTTAATGCTGTCAATTAATAGAACCAGGTGCCTTTGCATTATAATGCAACACAATTGTTCAAAAAATTATTTAAAGATAATGGGTTGCCTAAGTAGTAGACAACAAGCATGTTTGCATGTCTTCACTAACCATCATTACATTTTCATAGAATTTCAAACAAATAAAAAGTGCAATTAATACCAAAATGATGCTGCTGCTAATATAATCATATGTTGGTCTAGTGTATTTTTGTTTACTGTTGTAAAATGGAAAATCAATAATCGCTAATCGAGAATCGTTAATAATCGGGACTTCACAATCGTGATCAAATTCGAATCGGGAAATCAGACAGATTACCCACCCCTAGTCCTTAATATTCAAGCAACAAAATAAAAAGAGAAACACATTCACTAATTGTTAATATCTTTAAAAAGGATTAATTGTATTCATACAAATAAATATGTCTGCTTGAAAGAATAAAGAATGATGTATGCAAGTAGTTATAAAGAATGAAAAAAGAAAAATATCATTCATTGAAAATAATGATGTTTTACTTTAGGAAACGTGGTTTTAATTAGTTTTCTTTTAAAAGAAATACATGGTTAATAGTTAGCTTACATTTAATTCATTAGCCTAGATCCAAAGACTTTGTTTATTCTTATTTTCATTGGGATTTATTATCCCTTTATAATATTATTTATGTTTTTAAGTCAAATACCAACGAGATATTGTTTTCATGTTTTCTACCTCAGGCTGAAAATAAATGTAGAACAAAATAAACGCAGATCTATTTCAATCAAAGAGCCCTGCAGCCTACTGAATGTTTACAAAGCACTTCTCTTTAATTCCAAAGAAAGAGATTGATTATTCTTTGTGATTTTATAATTGTGTACCATGTTGTGGCAGCAATAAATAACACATTAAAATCTAGTGTTGAGTGTTCATGTGTTATTATACATTAGAAATTAATTGATGCATAATAATCGTGATAATCGTTAAACCGTGATTATTTCTCAGACAATAATCGTACTTACAAAATCTGTAATCGTTGCATCCCTACTTTCAACAGACCAATTTTTTTTTTTGAATAGGCTATTTTCTATGATTTTTTTGACGCTCTCTTAAAACACTCTGCCGCGTTCAAGACTTGGAAATAAACACCCACTGTTATGATTGGGTAACAGTTTTGCATGTTAAAATAATTTTGAACGGCCCTGATCATAAGACGTTTGGAATTGTTTTGAAAAAAAAATGTGGTAACGCTTCCTTTTACAGTCCAGTTACCCATGTAAATACTATGTACTTATTTTAGTAATTACAATTACTGGGTAATAACTAGTACTAACCCTGAACCTACCCCTAAACCTACCCCTGTTCCATGTACTTACCTTATATTAGCCAGTACTTTCTAGGTAAGTACACTATAAGCACTGTACTGTAAAAGGAAGCATTACCAAAAATGTTACGTTAAAAATAATAACCGGTGAAATTCAGCCATACATAAAGTTTAAGCACTTGGAGTTACCACAGTTATCATTGACAAAGGAAAACCGTGTTTTTGTATAAACAGATTACTTTCATCATCATTCATCATTTTCAGCAATAGTGACACGATTTAAAAACACTCTTGTGCCTTGCTTCATTACTTCACGATTCAATATAGTTGGGATTGCATCATCTTTTATTTCAAGTCTCTGACATTGTACGGTCTTGTTTAAAAAATGAATCTGAAGTAAAATATAGCAAACAAACGAACAGCATAGTACTGCTTCGATCTGGACCTTAATGTTAGGATCACAAAGGAAGGCTATGCTAAGGCTTGGCACTGTAAAATGTCTTGTAATTCTCAGAGCCATCTTTATCATTTGGTTACTGGAGTAATCCTGTTTTTGCCTTTCTCTCATAGTAGCTTACCTTTCAATTCATGCACGGATTGGTGGGCGGGGCTAAAGAGGCAATAATGTAGAAATAGGCGTTGATCTGCAGAGGCGGTCGATGATGTCATACTGAGACAGAATCTGAAACGAGTTATTTGGTTTTCAATAAAAGCTATTTTTGGACTGAATGAGGAAGATTTGAGTTTCTGAAACTTACTGGATATTTTTATAGTACAACGACATCTTTTATATCAAAATATCATGGACAATTTGATTCCTCAGATCATGAACCCATTTAATCCTTCGAAGTATTGGGGTATTTTGGCCCTTTTTGAGTACTTTTTTATTTTTTTATTTTGCGACATAAACAAATGTTTACCATACCAATTTTTGGCATCATTTTTTTCAGCACAACATCACCTATATGACCAGACAATTAGTTTATCACTTTGATGTACTGTATCAACACACTGGACCCAAAATCACACAAAAAACACAAAATCCGAATAGAAATATTACAGCTTTTCTACTACAAAAAACACAAACATGCTCAATGAAGCATTTTAAAAGGTTTAAAATGTAAACACAAGTTGTAAATGTCAAAATATACCGGTAAAATTCAGATATAATCAAGCTATATACAAAAAAATATATGATTTACAAAAAAAGCGAGTGTAGCCATAGGCTTTTTTTCTCATTTTAGCTTTGCCACTTTTTAAAAAAAAATGTGCACACAAATATACAGAGAGCTATATTTAAGGCCTTGCATTCCCAGAGTATGAGGGTTCCCAAATAGTGCAAATACAACATAAAAAAAGGTAAAATTGAGATAAAATGAAACTATATACAGCAAAAAGCAGGTGTGGCAATAGGCGTTTTTTCAGCGCTTAACGTGACTTTGTTTTTATGCTTCGACGTCTTAAACTGGACAAGCTGATTTGATCACGTCGGCGTGATCGGGGACCTCCGAAGGGTTAAAGCCTGAATCTTTTCTTTAAGCATATTCTGGCCAAGTACCACCAACGTAAAGAGGAAGAACACTGTCAGGCAGGCCATCGTGCAAAGTTTGCCAAATCCAGCATTTAGTTCTTGAAGTGCTTGTTGTAGCAGCTGGGTGTCTTGTAAATGTGATTTTATGACTTCATTTATGACATGACTCTCATTGGACCAATAAAAACGCCTCGATTTGCCAGCCGGTCAGATTTAAAGATGATTTGAGCCTATTTTTGTGTACAATGTACATCTGGGCTTCACAACATATTGAAATCTAATCGATACAGTGATATGCCAAGTGCTATTTTTCAAATAAAATAATAATAATAATAATTCGAAAACAGTCATTATTGTATCATTTAAATGGATTGAGGTATAATAAGAAGGTTGATGTCCAACTTTGGAAGGTTGAGGTCTAAAAAAATGATTGCGGGGGAGGGTAGCGAGTGACGATCATGGGTTTTTAAAAAACCCGAGGTATGTGTTTAAGGGTTAACACACTGTACAGTCATGGACGTCATGTCCCGGAGAGGAACCGGCACAGTTTGCCTATAAACACTGAGTAGGGAAACAAGTTGATATTTCTCCTTATACTTCAGCATTTTCTTTTTCCATTAGCAAGTATGCCAGGGCTGTCCAGAAGTGTGTGTGTGTGTGTGTGTTTGCAGATCTGCATAACAGAGCTGGTTATTGTCACATACTGTGGATACCTGCCGTCTCCGAGGGCAATGCAGTGCCCGTGTGTGTGTGTGTGTGTGTGTGTGTGTGTGTGTGTGTGTGTGTGTGTGTGTGTGTGTGTGTGTGTGTGTGTTTGTCAGATGGAGGGCTGCAGCTGTCAGTTTTCAGCTTCTGTTGTGATGAAAAAGGATTGAAAGAAAAGCAGTCTCTCACTCCTGTCTGTTTCTCCTCACTATGTGCGGCTCCAAATGACTTTTTAAGGTTGACTTGCTGGCTTAGAAGACTTTAAAAATGTCTTTGTTGAAAATCTTAAGCGAAAAAGTTCACAGCGTTCTGATTATCGCTCACTGCAATTATGAAAGCATGTTTTGTACAGTACACGCAGCAGTTTCTGGAAGGCTTCGAATGCCCTTTGAGTGTCCTTAAGGTGTTGAGTATCAGTTGAAAGGAATCTATGGTCCTTCTCTGGAATACAGATGGCAGGATGATCCCTATGAAGTCAATAGAAGGATCTGCATAAGAGAGGGATGCTGGAGCCGCGTAACATCTTTCAACACCGGAGTGTGAATATTTTTCACAGCAGTGGAATGATGTGTAATTCATTTTAATATTTATTTTTATTTTTATAAGCATCAGATGAACCAACATTTCCAGTTAAATAACTGTTTAATGCAGTAAAATCAAGGTCATTTCCAAGGTCCACTTTAGATATTACTATAAGTAACTTTGTTGCTACACACTGTAAAAATGAATATGCTTTATCTAATCAATAGAATTGTGGCAACAGATTAAAAGCAATATTATTAATTAAATTGAACAAATTAGAATTGAGTAATGATTAATTAAATTATTCCTTATAAGTTAACCATTTAAAATGAGTAAAGTTTACACCAAAAAAATCTAACAAAAATATCTCACTAACTGACAGACATCAAAGATTAACTGAGAACTCTTTATTTTATATTGCCAACATTGAAGACACCTGATGTTAACAAGCAGAATCACAGAAAAACACGTAATTTTAAACAAACTTAAAACAAACACAGATCATCATAATGGTGACTTCAATTTATGTTTTTTTGGTTGTTTTAAGTTTTACTCATTTTAAATTGTTAACTTTTAAGGAATTAATTGGATTAATTATTAATCAACTCTAATTTGTTCAATTTAATTCATAATATTGCTTTAATCTGTTGCCACTTTTTTGATTACATAAAGCACATTCATTTTTACAGTGCATGTCAACTAACTCTTAATAGAGTATTAGTAGAGTGTCTGCTTAATATCTGCTAACACTTTATTTTGATGGTCCCCAACAGACTTTATTCTGACTATATGTAATTTAGCCACTACATGTCAACTTATTCGACTAACCAAACAGTAACGAGTTCAAATTTGGAAAGATATAGTTAGTATAATGTCTAAAGTGGACAATCAAAATAAAGCTTAACCTTATATTTAAGCACCAATATAATAAATATCTAGTGATAAGCATTGATATTTACCAATACTGTGCAAGCACTTTTGTATGCAATTGTAAATTAACTCTGAATCTCTTCAATTAAATGATTCATGGAAATCAGTCAAACCTTCTCTATATCTAACAGCAGAAATTAGTCATTGTTTACATGCTATTAAACTCATTTTGTCTAGTTTTAATCTTTTCTTGTTTTGTGACTTGATTGTCTGAGAGCGTTAAGATGTTTAATAGCTTCTATGATTTTAACTTCACTAGACAAAATGTTGTTTTAGTTCAGTTCGATTCAGAAATATAACTTGTGATTCATCTGTTTTTTCAATTATAAAATTGAACATTTGTTTTATAATATAACACATAAAGGTAAATATTGCTTTTAACTAGGCCCATTTGTTAGTATATTGATGCATACAAATGATTACATATAATTAAAACATTGTGAAACATTCCTTGATTGTTTAGCACTTTTACTGCATTTTACTTCTTGAATTAAACTTTTTAAATTGGCTTCAATGGAGGTTTTTTCATTAAAAAATGCATCAGAGCAAATATATAAGCATCAAGATGTAGCCTACATCAAATGTTTTATCAAAAGGCAGAAAAATACCAAGATATGATTTTTTTCTTCTTTTTTTACGCTGTATTGCACAGCTCTAGCGTGAAGGAGCAGTCATGGATTTCAGAGCTGATGAATGCCGTGTCCCTCTTGCTTTAAGTGCCGAGGCTCTTTCTGTCACTTCTTGCCTTAGTACACTCTCATTCTCTCTCTCTCTCCTCTCTCTTGCTCTCTCTCTCTCTCTCTCTCTCTCTCTCTCTCTCTCTCTCTCTCTGCCTTTTGCTCCAGGGAGTAATGTGCCATTATCCTTTAATCAGGTCCCGTGTCTCAGGACTCTGCTGATATGAAATGCATTTGGTGGATCAATGTTTTCAGAGCTCACATCTTGTTTTAATCATGCTATCATCTCTTCTCACCTTCTCCAGCAGACAGAGCGTCTGAGAGTTTTTTTTTTCTCAGACAGACACACACACACACGGAAGAACCTGAACATGGATCTTTTTCTCATCTTGTGACTCGCTCTTTGAGTGATAAAGGCAATAGATTAACATTTTTGAAGTGACACCTGTGGGATTTCGAATTGCGGAATAATCAGCTGAGGTTAGATTACTTGTAAATGATGTTGGGGGAATTACTAAAAGTAACACTACATTATCACATTACTTTTCCCAGAGGGGTCACTTATTTTCATAATGGCAGCAATATACTTGGCTAATTTATTTTAATTCAGTTGCTGGGATATTTTGTGCTCCTCAACATACTTTGCATGCAACAACTATGCTCATATATAGATGTTCTGCAGCTTGCAGTCTAGACATTTTCATTGATTAGCTTATAATATGAGCAGTGTGGTTTTGTTACATGTTGGACTGCTCACTTGTAGCATATATGTATCATATCTCTTTTATGGAGAAGCCTGTAAGAGGTAATGAATATATAAATACTGTAAATAAAAACAATTCTTATCATGTTTATTTCTTTTAACCGCTCAAAATATGTATCTGATTATGTAATTTTATTACTTTAATACTTTTCTTCATTAAATGATGCATTAAATTAATCACAAGTTACAGTAAAGACATTTTAAATGTTACAAAAGATTTCTCACTCAAATAAATGCTGCTCTTTGAACTTCTTTGAACCTCTTTGAATTTCTCTTGATCAAAGAATTTGGAAAAAAAAAATCAAAATTATTAAGCGGCACAACATTGATAAAAATAAGATATGTTTTTGAGCACCAAATAAGCATATTTAAATGATTTCTGAAGGAGTATTGGATTCTGAAAAAATCAGCTTTTTTATATTTTAAATATTTCACAATATTAATGTATTTTTGTTTTAAATAAATGCATCCTTGGTGAGCATATGAAACTTCTTTCACTAATTCTTATGACCCCAAACTCTGAGAATATTATTACAAAAGCCATGAGATCCAGAGACGAATCTCCCGTTTGCATTGATCAAACATGAGTCCGGTTCATATCTGAACCCTGAACAGAAAGGTCAGCACAGTCCTGTGCATTATTCATGACGGACAGAGAGAGAGAACACTGAGCAATGTCTCAAGGGGCTTCACCTCTGTTGAACTTTTGGCCCACCAGCACCCTGCAGTATGTCTTCTACCATAAGCCAACCAAATCCAACCACTCTTTTAATAGCAGCAGAATCACCGTGGCTTGCGGGAATGCTGGCAGAACCCTGGCAGACCCCACTTTACCCCCTCTAGGCTTTAACATAACTTTGATCTACAGTACAATGCCCATGTTAGATTCCCCTCCCTCTTCATGCCTTTGATTCAGTTCCAGGCTTTTAGCAGATGATTCAGGAAACAGAAGCCACGAAGGGTTGAAGCAATGGCAGAAACTGAGAGCCGAGAACATAGGATTTATTTTTATAGTTGTAGAGCAACAGAATTATCCAAGTTTTATAACAAATATATTTTTGGCAGTTTATGCTATCTTAATGTTATAGTCTAACAATATTCTCTAACTGATGCTTCATCTAAGGTTGTCCCGAAAGTCACTCAATTGTACAAAAGGTGGTGACGAAAGATCATTGATTTAATTTCTACATCAAACGCGCATCTGAAAAATATAAAATATTTTTTTATAGCTTGTTTGTAAAGTGTCTATTGGTTTTACCTGCGGAATCATTGTATGCATAAAAAGTTTACCTAAAAAAGTAGGCTAATTGATTGAACTAATATTTAAACTGAATTGAAATGGTCCAAAGATTCGATCCCTGTGGGACTCCAATTGCACAGTCAAAAAAGGATAAGTATTTATCATTGATTCTTGTTCATTGTTTTCTATTGGTTTTACCTGCAGAATCATTGTGCATAAAAGGTTTACCTAAAAAAGTAGGCTAATTGATTGAACTATTATTTAAACTGAATTGAAATGGTCCAAAGATCGATCCCTGTGGGACTCCAATTGCACAGTCAAAAAGGATAAGCATTTATCATTGATTCTTGTTCATTGTTTTCTTAAATCTATATATGATTCCATATACACAATGGTGTAGTAGTAGTAGTAAATGCAACTTTGGTATGTAGATAAAAGAACATTATGATAACGGTATCAAAGGCCTTTTTAAAAATCAAGGTAGACAGAACCAACAACACCTGCATTGGATGTAATTAAATGGAATAATTGTATTATTGTTATTAGTTATGTTTGTCTGTGTACATTTTAAGATTTGTACTTAAAAATGTGTGTGTGTATATGTATGTATGTATGTATGTATGTATGCATGTTGTACTGGGATTGGCACACACATCTGTCACCCAAAGACATTTAAAAAGCTTCAGGAAAGACTGTGCATGTGTGTCTGTGTGCGCATGTTCACATATGCTCCTGTAGCCACGCGTGCATGTTTATAGGATTCTCCCTAGCAATCGTTGGTGTAATAAGACCGATGAAATATTAATGTGGTCCTCTGCTTTAATGACTCATAAATTGCATTTGGATATTCAGCAGTCTTTTCCTCTCATAACTGGCTCATAGACTTGTTAAGGGGAGAGAGAGAGAGAGAGAGAGAGAGAGAGAGAGAGCGAGCGAAAGAGAGCAGAAAGAGAGTGAGAGAGCGAAAGAGAGAGAGAGAAGGCAATCTCACCTAATTTAAAGCTCATAGTAGCAGTGTGAGATTGTGATGCAAGAAATAATACATTTTAGGAAGAAAGAGATTAATTTGACACTTCTAAAACCAGTGTATTTTTAACAAATAAACAACATAAAATATAAATCTAAAATAGGGAAATCGAGATATAAAGCTGATATCCAATAGCTGACAAAAAAGCTCATCAAAGCATTTTCATTTTCACAAGGATTTATATATATATATATATATATATATATATATATGTATGTATATATATATATATAGTACTTCATCAGCACTCTCAAAGCAATAAATGAATCATTAAAATAATCAAAATACAGTTTAGGGGTTTCACATCAATTGTCCATGTGTTTTGTGTGTATTTAATGCGTCCACAGAAAATGACGGAGAATTTATTTGATGTTGCGTTACTTGGATGCACTAAATGCAAAAATGATAATGAAAGCTGATAATGTTATGTGAACTGAATCCGAATAAAGTGTTTGCTCAGTGTGTGCGTGCTTGGGCTTGTGTTTACACAGACCATTGTTTTGTGAGTGATTTGCTTAAGCCAGTGTAATCTCTCATTAGCACTGATGAGTTTGAGCTGTGTGCTGTTGTCTCTATGAGGGGGATTGAACTCGTGCCGCTGCGAGACACTTATTTAAATGTGGTGAGTTGGGTTAGGCACTAACATGTGTGGTTGAACACCAGGATAAACGCACATACAGTAAAAATGAACACGTTAATGGCCACTTACAGAGACTAAAGTAGTGGTTTGAACCTCAAAGTAGGTGCAGGATATATGGTTGATATCACTTATGTCCCTGCGCTGACAGACCGCCTTTTAACTCGCAATCTTAAGGTTGAAACCACCACACTGACATCCGACCTGCACATTTCCTCTTAGTTTACTACATTCACAGCTCACCTTGAGCGAAGCGATAAATCATGTTTTTTTGGAGAGTAAATGGATTCTGCTGTACTTTTTTAGATGAGCTCAGAACTGAGTTTGATATGGTTTTTAAAAACGCATGCTAGAAGCTGCTGGAGATCTTCTAAAGGGGAAATATCAGTTTCGTTTGTAACAATTTGCTCTTAGTGGCTATAATTCTTACTGGCTCAGGGCAGAAATACAATACACCCTCTCACACACTGAGGCGGACACATGCAGAGATGTCTGGGTTTCGGTCAGCAGGACCAATTCTATTCCCCAACCCACAAAATTAGCTACTAGCGCTAATGGAGGGGGTTTATTATGAGTATTTTGTATGGTAGTGAGGCCCAATCTTGGTGGGAAATGGAAAAGACTGAATGTATGAATGTCTTGCATTCAATTTGAGTCATATTAAGAGCCAATTGAAATGGAAAACTTTTTTGTTTGAAAAAGAAAGTGAATTCAATGTCTCATTTTCTTTGCCATCCGTCCATGTGTGAGTTCCACATCATAAACTGCACTGTAGTAACACATTACATGTAATCTTGATTTATTACGATATTACGATTTAAAATGCTCAATCAGATTACAGCTACTTTTGTATGGATTGTTTATGATTATTTACACAATGGCAGTAAAAAATATATAATTTATTGATTTAAACTAAATCTTTTAATTCCTCCTCTTGTATTTCTTTTTTTAAGTAAAGTCTAGAATTTAACAAAATACCATGTACATACTTTCAAAAATGTAGTTTTGTGAAATTGCACACGCAAACAACAAGTCAACATTACATTTCACGATGTTGGAGTATATGTAATTTGTCATGTAATTTGTAATCAGTAACTAACTACACTGTAAAAAATGAATATTCTTTATCTAATCAATAGAATTGTGGCAACAGATTGCAAGCAATATTATTAATTAAATTTAACAAATTAGAATTGAGTAATAATTCATCAAATTATTCCTTAAAAGTTAACCATTTAAAATGAGTAAAGTTTACACCAAAAAATGTAACAAAAATATCTCACTAACAGATATCAAAGATTAATTAACAACTCTTAATTTTATATTGCCAACATTGAAGACACCTGATGTTAACAAGCAGAATCACGGAAGGAGAAAACCGTAATTTTAAAACAGACCTAAAACAAACACCGATCACCATAATGGTGACTTCAATGTATGTTTTTTTGGTTGTTGTTGTAAGTTTTACTCATTTTAAATGGTTAACCTTTAAGGAATTAATTTGATTAATTATTACTCAATTATAATTTGTTAAATTTAATTAATAATATTGCTTGTAATCTGTTGCCACAAGTTTTTGATTAGATAAAGCATATTAATTTTTACAGTGTACAATATATAAGTAATATACCCAGCTCATTACGATGTATTACAGCAAGCATTGTTCCTCATCCTCACTCACACTGTATGTATTCTAAATAAAAAAAGAAATAAAAAGTTAATTTTACAGCAAATAGTCACTGTGTTACCTGATAAAGCACATCACCCCCTGCAATCACATCTATAACACACAGCCTTCATTGGAACAAAAGGTTGTCTGCCTCCACACTCTCGCTCTTTAAGTGACTTACATACAGTACTTAGATAAGATTGTCTCTGGTAGCTTGTATTTTATTTATTTATTTATTTATTTGATGTCTCGTTTCCTCCCCCTAATGTAAGCTCTGTGCACCTATACTCATCCTGCCTACCCCCTGTCCCGTTTGCTCTCTGTCACACTGGGAATGCTGGTTTATAGGGAACGACACACTGCCGGGCCCCTGGGCTCCAGCACATCTGGAGCCTGCCATAAACACTCTACAACACTTCTGTTGCTCTCGCTCTTCATGCTGTCTGTGCAGTGTTTCCTGCATATTGCTGCCATTTTATTATTTCATTGAGTTTGTGTATGTCTTCATAAACTTTCCTCAAGAGCAAAAAGGGTTGCAGGGTTGAATCATCCCTGGGAGGGCTTTTAGAGTCCAAAAAGTTAAAACAAGCATCTTCATGTTAAGTCCTGGGTAGTACTTGACTGATGATTGTTTCAGTGTGTTAGGGGAGGCTGAGAGTGCTAATGGGACAGAATGGCCAGTTTGATTGGCGACTCTGAGACACAGTGCTCCATCTCACTTATCCTTCGTTTGCTCAATTTCCTCTGTGGAAGATGACACACCTGGGGTCCCACTCCATCTCAACCTCTTTCCAGGGTGCTCCATCTTTCTGTCTGTCCATCCATCCATCCATCCATTTATCCATCCATCCTAGCTGCACGATTCTGGATAAATTGAGAATCTAACTTTTTGGTTTCAAACAGACATCACAATTCTCCTCCGTTCTGAACTTATTCCAGTATTCAGGCGCTGTTAGACAGGCCTTTAGTTCTTGTGAGCGTCGAGTGTATAGTAGAGGTCTTCACGGGTCCACTTGGATACGAAAACCCGAGGTCCACAAAAACCCGAGGTCCGAAACCGTGAGACCCGAGCGGTTTCGGGTCCAAAACTCCGACGAGTGTCTCGGACACAGGTCAGGTTCGGTATTAGTTGCCTCGGGTAACTTAAAATTAATATGCCTTTTCCAAATGGACCCGAGGAGACCCGAATTATTTTAAATAATGTTGGGCATTTAACAAAATTGCAGTATTTAAAACAACTCTATGACCGTTCTCTGACTTTTTTTAAGTGAGAGAGCGAATGCCGCGCTTTACATGCAATGGGCTTTAAGCACAAGCTCGGTTGCCTCCGCATTTATTTACTCAGTTGCTCGCTCCACTGAACCAACCCCTCCGTTTGCCAAGAAGAACTAGCGCGCCATCATGTGGATGGATGTTTGACTACATGCGAGTATTGTCGTTTAGCCAGGCCTGTTAATCAATTTTAAAAATACAAGATACTGTCAGACAAGCATGGAGAATCGATATCAGATATTGCGAAAAGGTGAGGGAAAACGAATATGTAGATCAGAAACATCCAGGGTCGTCATCGGTGTGGGCAACTTTTGTGATCATCATTTGTGAGGGAACAAATAATGGTGCAGTTAAATGCGTTGATGCAATAACGTTCTCATGTTAAGATTTGATTCAGAACGTCCAATTCGACCTGCTATTGCGGTTCTAATGCTCTTTTTTAATCGAATTTTATCTAAACAACTTTGAAACAACAGGATTGTAGGCTAAATAACACAATTTTATTAAAAGTCAATGACTGGGAGATTGAAAATCTGTTAGGCTAGATTTTAAAACAGCCATCGGTAAATTTGACCCTGTGGTGGTTCAAATCATCGTATGGTCCGGTAAATAACATAACATTTTTTAAGCTACACTGTGTAACTCTTAGTTTATTCTTAGCTAAAAACACTTAGTTCTTTCAAAAATAAATGTGCTCATTAATGTATATCTACTTCGTTTAAGTAATAAAGTATTCTTGTGAGTGTATAATATGCCATTGAAAACACATACGGGTAAGGGATTCTAATGTCGATTCGCATGTTGCCCCTCCATCTTGAAAGAATATTAGCCAAAGAGGGACATACCCGTTAATTCAAGCTTCACCTTTTGCATTTACATTTGAGTTAACACTCATGGAAGAGGTCAAACTGGAAGCCATGTTAATCTTGGACTACATTGGCCACCATAGGAGTTAAAACGAAATTCGGAATTGAGAGGAACAGAAACTAATATTCACTGGATGGTCATATACCTTTTCACCACTAGATGGGGTAAAAATCACACAGTGTTGCTTTAAAGCACAAATGTTTGAACAGCGCATCAGCACACGAATAACATGTTTAACTTGCAAGACTTTAGCCTCGCGAGACCATCCTGATCTCGCGAGCTTTCAAGGTTTCACTCGCAGATCAGTCTGGATACTTTCCGTTAAAGAAAATTTGGGAGCAGTTCACCAAACGAACGTCCAATCAGCGTTGACTTTGAGGCGGGATGAGGTGTGACGCAATCAAGCGGAAGCAACGCGATCTAGAAACATTTTCAGACAGCGGTAGTCCTAATTCTTTAGCCGCTCGCTAATGCTTTTTTCTCTTGCATCCTTCTTGTGAAATATGGACCGGGCAGCTGAAATGGTGCCTTTTATTCGCAAATTGTAGTTACATAAACGGCAAATATCCTTTGCCGACATGTTGCTTATTAGCTGAGCTAACGAGCCTTTACCTGCAGCAGCAAGTTAGTACGTCATGTGCTTTGTTGATCTGATTGGTTGATTTGGCCTGTCTATCACCAACATAGGCCAATCAGCTAACCAGTATTTTTGCCCCTTACCAAAACTTCTTCAACGGCAAGGTTTCCAGATGGATATGCGGAGCAAATCCATCTGGCGCAGTCAGGTTAGCAAGACTTAGACGCACATGCAAATAATGAACTTTTGTGAATTCAGTGTAACTTTAACTCTACATTTAACTTAAATGTGATGTGAATGATGAACATTGTACAGTATGTTGAGATAATAGCGCCAGAACTGAGCTGATAGAATCAGTCGTCCACAGTCAAAAATCTGCTCATGCTTCGTTCTCGTTTGTCAGGTGCGCATAGAAAACTCACCACCCTATCGGCAAGGCTCATCGGTAATATTCATATCTGCCGATGATGGTCATTTTAAGCTTTTATCGGCCGATACTGATACTGAAGCGGTAAAGGATAAATTCCCAGACCTTTCTAATACTTCAACAGAAATTAGTAGTGTTTACTGGTTTCATAAGTAAACAGTGATTTCAGTGATCCCAAAACGGTTTTGCTTTTAGCTTAGACATTGTAGGAGAAAGCAGAACTGTCCTCAGATTAGCAGACTATATTGGTAACACTGAATATACATGTAGGTTAGCTACCTCAGAGGCTGTGAAAAGGATCAGTTTTCATCCTCCAGCGATTGCAGTGTTTCGACAACAGAGAGTATCAACTTAAGCGTTTGTGCTGGCTTTATGCACAGTCATCTTTGGCTCATGGCGATGGGCTATTTCAGTGTCACGAGTCCATCCGCTTTTCACGCTTTCAGTCTAAACTGTGTGTAAATGTGTCCACTCTTGAGTAGCACGAGACTCTGCATGTCCCCAAGGCATTGGACTTACTGGTCAGGCAGGAAAGGAACCAGGGGAATCATTAGGTAAACCAAACCCTTAAACTTGAGCTTAAATCAATGAACAATCCTGCCTGAGAGGAACAAGATGCATAGACAACTCTGAGCCAGCATGAGACTTCCCGATCGCACCACTACTGACACAAAAGCTCATTTTCAGGCCATCAGTCTAGAGGAGGATAAACAAACATTACCACTAAAGTTAAGAGAATGTCTGTCCAATGCGATCTTGAGTAGGCTACTTGTACATCCGCATAGCAAATGAAACACAATAAGACATCCGTATTAATTAAAGGGTGCATATCATGCTTTTAAATCATACATTTTTACATATAAATCATACATTTTTGTGGTCTATGTAAAGCAGTGATCTCAAACTCAATTCCTGGAGGGCCACAGCTCTGCACAGTTTTGCTACAACCCTAATCAAACACACCTGATCCAGATCCATTCAGCTAATCAAGGTCTTCAGGATTACTAGAAACTTCCTTACAGGTGTGAGTTGGAGCTGGTTGGAACTAAACTGTGCAGAGCTGTGGCCCTCCAGGAATTGAGTTTGAGATCCCTGATGTAAAGCATAACTGCAATGCTTGGGTCTGAATTCCTCATTATTATAGCACAGGCCCATTTTCTACCTTTTCTGATGTGCGTCTGTGAGCAACTCATTTTGAAGCTGGCCCCTTTAAATAAAAAGGAGATGTGTCATACCCCGCCCACTCTCCAGGTCGCTGAGTTCAACTCCACCCCGTTCTGGCCATTTTTGTAGTTTGATTAGAGATATACGATTATATAATATAGCTTCAAAGAACATTTTTATTCACACGTTAACAAAATGTCAACAACGGAAGACTTGTCCATCAAGCCTTATGCCAAGTTCACACTACATGATTTTAAAACGTTGGTCTGAACTGTGCGTTTCACACTACATGACTTGGTCTCAGTGAAATCAGAGTGTTCAAGTTGTTTAGCTGTTCACACCACACAACACAACGTGATTGATCCACAACAGGAGGTAACTCACTACACGAGCTGACAACGCGCTGCATGGAGATACACCCACGATTGGATGATAAGAGCAAGCTGTTTCAGTACTATGGTACAGTCTAAATCCTGAAAATAATCAAATAAATAACGAGTTGACAACAACTCTGGCACCCAACGATTCTATATTGTCTACAAACCACGTTTTGTCATGAAAACACGCAATAAAACAAACCATAAATGACGCGAAAACAGCACGTGCGCCTATACGCGCAGCGAAGAAGAAAACACAACACGTAAATAATGGTCAGACAGAAACTAGTGCTGCACACTGTTTGCGCGACGATCTTCTGCTCTGAGGAAAAAATGCATTTTTTTGCATTGATGCAATGCATGATTTACCTGGTGTCCTCAACCCATGCATTGCTATGATTGGCTGTACCAGCCCGTTCTCATCCCAAAGCGCCATATACAAACGCTTTTGCAAAAGCGTAAATATACAACGCACAGGGTACCCTTTAGCGCCAAATGAGACGTAAAAATAAAGCGGGCAGAAGGCGCCTCCTAGTGGCCTAACCCTGACCCAACCCCATACCTAAACTTAACCGTCTCATTTAGCGCTGAAAGGGTACCCTGTGCGTTGTATATTTACGCTTTTGCAAAAGTGTCAAAAATATGGTGCCTTGGGATGAGAATGCGTTGGCTGTACTCATGACATCACTGAGGTTGAGTCGCGCGACGGCTCTGGATATCTAGCAGGCTAGATATTTTCTGGACTCGGCGACGCGTCTGCGAGGCATCTGCGAGCGTTTTTGCTGCGTTGTTGGCTCTTTCATACTAACAGATTGGCGAGCGTTCATCGTCCGCTGAATCCGCCCGCGCACGTTACACCCTGACCTGTCGGCGAGCTCGCGATCTGCAAATCGGGCATAAATCGGGCTTAAAATCCTGTAGTGTAAACTTGGCATTACATGTTCGAGCCAGAGCGAGCGAGTTGAAAAAGACGATGACGAACCTACAGAACGTCTTCATATGGATGTATTGCAATGGTATGTAACTGTATTGTGTTATAAGTGAAAGTCGATTATTTCTCTTGTTAAAACAAGCACACTGACAAGATAAATGACTATGGTCTAATCTTACTGCTAAAAATCTGTATTGATAATATGATTCATTTAGAAAAGCATCAGAAAGCACAGCAGATAAATGACAATAATACTGCAGACGTATTACGTTACTTCAAAACAAAAAAAAAGGAAGACAAAGGTACTGCTAAATCATGACCACCATGTGTTTTAAGAAAGTAAAGTGCTTTATTTTTATTAACGATATTTACAGCTTATCAAAATGCTCTGTTCGTCATCTCCAATGATAGAAGGAATTGACCCCTCATTCAGACCCTCATTCTTATGCACAGTGCTACATCCAAGGACCGAATATTTTGACTTGCCCTCTCGTAACTTCTGCATGATTGAGCTTAGACTACAAAATTGGAGCGAGAAATAAAAATGGCGGATTGCTCGAAGTGTTGGACCGGTAGTCAATGTCCTTATTTGTCAGTTCTGCTGCAAATACTGTGACATAATTGTTCAAAATACGTCATAGAGAACAAAAAAATCGGAACAGGTTGAAAAATATGACCAAAACAGAATATAAAGATATAAATGAAGCACCTGAAGAGAATAATTTCAGCTTTTCTGTACTTATACAGTAAACACTCCAAATTTACAACAGAATGCATTTAAGGGCTAAAAAAGTGGATTTTGCATGATATTTCCCATTTAATATTGAATTCATGGAATTAATTGGTTGATATTGCTGCATTTGTGATGATTGAGATTAAAAAAAGGTCCATAAAAGTGTTACGGCAAATGTTTAATGTCAGAAATATCAAATCTTTTTTGGTTCTCACCTACTTCATGCCTGATTGCGTCATTCCGTGTTTTGGGTGATATGTCTGTCTGTCTGTAGTTTCCTTTTTGATGTCTAGTCTAACCATTGATCGGTCTGAATTAACAAATACCTTTCAACCTTATCTCATTTATCTTTTCTCTCCTTCATACCATCTCACGTTCTTTCTTTCACACATGCTCTATAGCAAAACAAGGAGTAATATTTTGGGCTAATAGAGCTTTTACATTCCTGAGTATATCTGCTTTTACTGTAAGTGTTACATCAATGCTAATTGTGTTCATCGTTTCCAGACGGAGCATGTTTTATCCCATTATGACAGACTATTGAAAGCATGCCTGTTGACACTGCTTAAGATTTCCTCTTGAAAGGTGTATAAGGTAACTAAAGCTTTCATTCAACAGGCTCACTTCCCTCCCAATGAACACATATTTAAAATAGGAGAAGTGGTTAGAAATGTCAGTTGCCTCCTGCACTGTTCAAAGTGTTTGCATGCTATTGTTACCTTATCTTAATGGATCTATACAACCTTTAAATGTAGATAAGATGGTCTATCAGAATGTAGACATATTAAATAATACCTTTAAATTAAATTACAGAGATAGTTCACTTTGAAATTAATTTGATGTTTTAGCTTACCTCAAGGGCATCCAAGATGTAGGTCTTTGTTTCCACAGTATTTTCAATTTTGATATTTTTCGGTCAATCCGTTGTTGTCTATCAGTCATACACTGGAGGCTAAGGGGGTCCACCCTGGGTTCACTTCAAAGAGCATGCACAGAGAAGTCCAAATTAAACATGATTGAATGACTCGTAAATGTAAGTCCACATTGATGGCCTAAGACATGAAACGAGCGGTTTGTGTGAGAAAACGAACAGTATCTTATATCGTTTTTACCTACGTGCATGCGCCGTAAGTGATCGCTTGCGCTTACGTAACTCTTTGTTTATATAGAGATTTTGGAAGTTTTACCTTTCACTAAACATATTTAGATATACGGGAAACCGCAATGGAAGACGATTTCTGTATATCTAAATATGTTTAGTAAAAGGTAAAACTTCCAAAATCTCCGTGTAAATATTGAGTGCCGTCACATGCAAGCGATCACTTCCGGCGTAACATTGAACTGATTCAGTTCGGTTCAGTTGGACATTGCACAACTGATTCAGATCACTTGGACGTCACTGTGATTACTCGAGGTAAAAACTATATAAATACTGTTCGTTTTCTCACAAAACTGCTCGTTTCGTGTCTTAGGCCATCATACTTATATTTTACGAGTTAGTTAAATCATGTTTAATTTTGACTTCTCTGTGCATGCTCTTTGACGTGGACCCCCTTAACCTCCAGTGTATGACTGGCAGACAACGACGGTTTAACTGAAAAATGTCAAAATTGAAAATACTGTGGAAACAAAGACAGCCTACATTTTGGATGACCTTGAGGTAAGCTAAAACATACTGTATAAAAAAATAATTTCAAAGTGAACTATCCCTTTAAGTTCAATTCAGTTTACATGTATTTGTATAGCACTTTCACAATACACCGATTCAAATTGTAGCTTGTTTATTGTATCTAATTGTCTAATTGCAGCTTGTTTATTGAGGATGCTGGACAAACCACTAGTAATGCATTTCTAGTCTAGTCATGAAAGCATGAACTAACTTTTCAGCACTAGAAATATACAGCATGTTCCGTAGTTTAGCAATGTTTCTGAGGTGGAAGAAGGCTGTCTAATAACCCAGATCTTTAAATGTAGAGGATGAAGTAACAGTACATCTTTTTAAATGCAAATTGTATTCTAAGAGATTCTGTGTACAGGTTTTTGCCGCAATAAGTAATACCTCTGTCTTATCTGAATATAATAGAAGAAAATGACAGGTCATCCAGTATTTTATATCTTTAATACACTCTGTCAACTTGAATAATTTAGAGATTTAATCTGGTCATGAATGATGAAATATATAACCAGTGTTGGGGAAGATACTCTGAAACTGTAGTTTGACAAGCTACAAGCTACTCATAAGTTGAAGTAGTAGGGCTGGGGTAAACGATTATTAACTAAACGATTAGTTGGGCGATTATTTTAGCGATTAGTCGACTAATTGAACGACTAATATAAAGAATATTTTTCTGCTGCTCAATTAATAAAAAAAACAATGTATCTCAAATAAATACTAGCATACTGAATCAAGATACTATAAGCTGGCTAACGTTAGTCTAATGTTATGTATTTGAACACCATCATTATAACTCTACAACCGCCAAAACCATGTTATTAAAATATTTTTTTACAAACATTATCATAGAGAATGTTTAAATATTAATATCAGCTGATGACGGAAACAGAGGCGGAGTTAGTGGTGCGATCGGAGGCTGCTACTGTTGGAGATGAATTGGGAGAGGTTTGTGTTTGTGCACCTACTGATCAGAGGAGCGCGTGCTGACACGGAGTAAAGTCTTGTTTATACTTCGACACGTCTGCACGAGCGCGAATGTGCGCGCGGCAAAAATGACGCGGCACCGCGTCCGGGATGAACGATTTCAAGCCGAATCTGCCCGAGCTGGTACGTCTCACCACACCGGCACCCAGTTTGCGCTTCTAAATTGCGAAGTTTTTTTTTCTTAAGGGTTTGTTTGCTGTGCGCGATTCATCTAATGGATAGCACATTCACTTCTGGTTGTCTTCGTCCTCTATTCTGCAATGTTTCGGTCTCCCACGTGTGTGTGGCAAGCTGTACCGCCGGGGACATGCAAATAATAAATAAATAAAGAAGCATCGACGCAAAAATATGACGTCGACGCAATTTTGACGTCGAAGCATCGACGCGCCGCTAAGCAGCACTATGAAAGTAGTTAAACTACAGTCAAGCTGCCCTTTTGGAAAAGTAGTTAGCTGCACTACATGTTACTATCGCGCTGATTCGCACAGGCTCGACAAACGCAATGTAGCTTTTGCTCGAGCTACACTGCTAACGTTACTTGCTGCAAAAAGTAGTTAGCTACTGGAAAAACTACACTGTTTAAAAAGCAACTGAGCTACTGCCAAGCTGAGTATCATCATCGTCATAGCAGTGGAAACAAAGAAGATGAGTAAATGATGAGAATTTTTATTTTGGAGTAACTATTTCTACTTGTATAAAAATACATGCATGTAATTAGATCTTTAATTACAATTTTGACCCTTCCGTTACACCTTAAACGACCCTTAAACCTAGCTATAACACTAAACCTTTCCCTAACCTACCCGTATTCCAGCTTAATAGTAGCAAAAGTGTTTGCATTAAAACATGTACACAATAAGTATATAGTACCTAACTATTCTGATAAATAATTAATGTAAGTACTTAAGGATACCTAATATTAAGTGTGACCAATACAAATCTTAACTTTAATCTTATTAATTTAGATGAAAGCACGTTTTTCTTTCCTGACATTTGTACACTTTGTAAATGCTGTATGTGCATCACATGTGTGAGATATCAGCGATTAAAGTGGATTTCTTGGTCTCTGAGGTCAAATTTTTCCAGAAGAGAAAATTGCTTCACATTTTGCAATGCCAATGTCTCAATTCCAATGTGCCAGTGAATTAGTGCTCAAGTTGAGTCATTGCACCTTGGCAGTGTTTGTGTAGAGTTGTGTTTGTGGATCCGATAGTCGTATCCATGTGTGTTTCTCTGTATATCTAAGTGTCAGTATAAATGTGTGTATTTGTGTATGTGTGTATTTGCGATTGGTCCCATGGGAGAGATCATTACCAGCATGGTGCTGGGTTTTGAGTGGCTCACTGAATCGGACATAAAAATCAACTTCTGGAACAGCTGTGCATAGCATTGTTTACACAGCCCTCATTGTGGACACATTAATCACAACAGCACATTACCCACAAAACCACCAGCTGCGATGTGTGTATGTGTGTGTTTGTCAACCGTGTGTGACGAAGGTGCAAGCAGTGTCCGAGGAAAGTCACAGCGATGAGCTTACACTTTATAAATCACTGCTGTCAGTTTGATCCTCATTATACTCTATGTCTTCCTCTCACTCTTTATTTTCATCCATCTCTCTTTTTTTCACAGACTGTGTTTTGCATTTAAACTTGCTTGGCAGTGGTGGCCGGCTGGTGTCAACAGACTTTTAACAGACGTCTGTAATTATTAGACAATGGGCCCTATTTTAACGATCTGAAACGCAAGTGTCAAAGCGCAAAGCGCACGTAACTTTGTGGGCGGATCCCGGCGCAGTTGCTATTTTCCCGGCGGGATAAATGCCTCTTGCGCCTGGCGCAAATCTAAAAGGGGTTGGTCTGAAGTAGCTTCATTATTCATAGCGCCATCCAACATACCCTTTAAAGGGGGGGTTGACTGTTTTTTTTTTTCTTTGCATGATTGTGTTTATGGGTGCAATATAACATGTATCCATGGTTTTTCTTTTTTAAAAGTCTTATTTTTCATAAATTTCACCTTTATTGTCAGCCGCGCTCTCCTCTGTCCCCTGAACGAGCGGTTGACTTCCTGATTCTATGAAAACACTCCCTCAGAAACACGTAGTGGGCTCAGATTGGTTCGTTTGGGCCGGTGTGTTGTGATTGGCTAAACTGTCGCTCACGTTGTCCGGAAGGTTAACGCCCATTACCTTTACGGGTTGAAACGGGCATGCCAAAGGTGGATACCATAGACGGTGGATACACGTAAATAATGATGTCGAGACTGCAGTATCAGTGAGGCAGAATCAGACCAGAGAAAGCCGCAATGAAGTAAAGTCAAGCAGAACCTCACCACACACGGCTCTTAATAAACGTTTCTGAATGATAATTTGCTAACATTTTTTAACCATATACACGTTTGTTTTACACAATAGCATCTGACTGGCAATGATAGCAACTGACTGGCTACTAATGTTAAACACAAACAGCGTTGGCAAGTGCAAAGTGCACGTAACTTTGTGGGCGGATCCCGGCGCAGTTGCTATTTTCCCGGCAGGATAAATGCCTCTTGCGCCTGGCGCAAATCTAAAAGGGGTTGGTCTGAAGTAGCTTCATTATTCATAAGCGCCATCCAACAGTACCCTTTAAAGGGGGGGTTGACTGTTTTTTTTTTCTTTGCATGATTGTGTTTATGGGGTGCAATATAACATGTATCCATGGTTTTTCTTTTTTAAAAAGTCTTATTTTTCATAAATTTCACCTTTATTGTCAGCCGCGCTCTCCTCTGTCCCCTGAACGAGTGGTTGACTTGCTGATTCTATGAAAACACTCCCTCAGAAACACGTAGTGGGCTCAGATTGATTCGTTTGGCCGGTGTGTTGTGATTGGCTAAACTGTCGCTCACGTTGTCCGAAAGGTTAACGCCCATTACCTTTACGGGTTGAAACGGGCATGCCAAAGGTGGATACCATAGACGGTGGATACACGTAAATAATGATGTCGAGACTGCAGCATCAGTGAGGCAGAATCAGACCAGAGAAAGCCGCGATGAAGAAAGTCAAGCAGAACCTCACCACACACGGCTCTTAAATAAACGTTTCTGAATGATAATTTGCAACATTTTTTAACCATATACACGTTTGTTTTACACAATAGCATCTGACTGGCAATGATAGCAACTGACTGGCTACTAATGTTATACACAAACAGCGTTGGCCAGTTTACGCTCTTGATCAAAATCGAAAATAAAATCATAAACCATATATACATAAAAAAATACATTTACAACATTAGTACTCATACATAATTCAGGTCCATAATGTTTGTACGCGTTTGCCGTAGACACAAAATAGCCTAACTAGTAGCCCATAAAGCCTACAAAGCCAGCGCTGGCATTTGAAAATAAATAAAACACAAGGCTACGTTGGGAATTATACATGCAAATACATGTAAAATTATTAAGTCTTTGCCTATTTACAGGTTGTGGCCCAACAACTGCTGCCTCTGGTTTTAAAGTTGGAACTGCTTCATGTTTTAGTAAGTTTCTTGTTGAATCCAGTGTTGAATTCGTGGAGATTCTGGAAGCTGTCTTCCGTAAATGCACAGCACAGAGAGCTAGATTACGATCGTCCCTTTCAGGAATATAATCAAACATAAATTGTATCCATTGTTGTCGAAGTATAGCGTCCGTGGGAAGCTCAAACACAGAAGACCTGACAGCAGGGTGAACAACTCACTCGACGTGCCTCAGAAATATGCGCATGCCCTTTCCTGCATATTCCGGAGGGAGTGGTTGATGTAAATGTGTGGGTTAGTGACGTACCATAACCCAGCTGTAGTCCCAATCGAGTCGTTTTTGTAGGCAATTATACTTTCTGATTTTTAAAAGATGATATCTCTGCTTACACTAAACTTTCAGCGCTGCAACTTTGCAGATACTGTTCATGCACCAACAGTAACATTAAACACTATTTAAAATAAAAAAAGTGAAATCGCAGTCAACCCCCCCTTTAAGAGCAGGTGCGCATGTTGCATGACGGATTGTTATTATAACGGCGAGTTTACCAGGCGCTGGCCAGGAGTGTACACAGTCGATGAAACCGAGGTTCTTGTCAGGGCAGTGAAAGACAGAGAAGTGACGTTGTATGGGGATGGGAGAAACCACCCAAATCAGTGTCGGTTAAACATTATATACATATGTTTCTTGCCACTATCGGGCAAAACAGGTCTGATACTTCAGTACTACAATTAGCCTTAAAAATTGGGTAATTGGGTTTTTTCATCTACATGTAAACCACAATGATTTCCTCTCATGTTTTAATATTTTTCCTTGTTATAATGTATGATTTGCAAAAAAAAAAAGTCAGTGCTGCATCAGTGTTGATAAGAGAATTAAAGTGTATGCGCGTTGTGCACCCGCTACATTATGGCCAAGCATGCACGCTTAAAATAGCATTATGAACAACACACAATGCAGAAAACAATTGCGCTACTGACCAGAAAAAACCTGGCCTAAAGTCAGTGGCGCAATTGTTTTCTGGAAGTGTAAAATAGCACAAGGAATGTTTGCGCCGAAACACGCCTCCTTTTGCACCAATCCACCCAGGGAGCGAAAGTTCATTTCCTAGTTTAGTGACGTGCATCTTTGGAGGAAAAAGGCGGCTTTGTGTGCATGCAAAATAGGATAAGTCATTTGCGCCAGGTGCAAGATAGGGCCCAATGCCTTAATCAGCAACAGGGACAAATTGGTTTAAAATTTTAGAATTCTTTGCATATTCTGTCTGCTGTTGTAAAATGATAACACTGGATGATTTGACCTCAAATGCAAAGTCAAAACATGTTCTCTTTAAAGGTGCAGTGTGTATTTTTAGCAACACCTAGCGGTTTGGTTGCGAGTTGCACTAAGGGCTCAGCCCACTGCTCATCCCTCCCTTTCGAAGAAGCTACGGTGGCTAAAACGGGACAAATATTCTCGTCGTCTGAGGCAGCAGAGAATAGCCAAAGTAAGCCAAGAATGTGTAACATAGTCACTGTTTCTGTACCACAGTCCATTGTAAACCACATCATGGATAAAGTTCCATCCATCCATCCTTTTGTGTTCTTAGAACTATGGGGTTGAGCATTTCAAACCAACAGTGTTTAATAAATGATGAGCCTAACTCTGTGGAACAGCAACATTTGTATTGCACATCCTTATAAGCCACTTAAATTCAATTTATGGATATCATAAATCATACCAAATGAGCTTTAATGTATTATGATTGCACAACACCATCATTTGGGTGAGAAATTACATTAGGTCTACTTACAAACTTACACACAACACTGATCTGACTGTGTGTACCCCTCGTGTGCAAATTTATTGGCTGTTGGGACTTGATACTGACATAGTCACATCCTCTCTATCTGCACCCCAGCAGAGTATTCGTTTTCATGAGCCTTGCTGTATAAATCCAAAGTTGGAGGTGGTGATTTTTCTCTCAAGCTGACGTTTTAACAGGAGGGGGAAATGGTGGGAGCTCATTTGATAGCAAGGTGATGATATAGCTGGCAGCCCTCAGTGGAGCTGAATGCTGTAGTTTATAAGCGAGGATGTAGCTGTCACCGAGACACACACGCTGTTCATAAACCAACTTTTACTTGATCAGCCACAGGGGAAAACACGAGATATGCAAGTTCTAGAAAACCTCAAGAGTAGAGCTTGAGAAATGTATTGAATATGGGGAATCTCTTACACATCATGGATAAAGTTCTCTCTCTCTTTCTCTGTCTCTCAATGAATTCAATTCATGACATATGACAATTGTTTCAATGTATTGCCAAAGCATTTCTAATGTTTACTTGCATCGAAAAAGAGTAAATAGAAAAATCGTCATTTTAGAATCATCACACGTCAACATACAACGTTTTAGGGTACCCTCAGGATTAGATGACGTATCTAATCCTACCCCAGACCTAAATCTACCTGCGTCATCTAACTGACGCTGAAGGTAAAGCGTCAGTTGGATGACGCTTCTACGAACGTAATCTAACTGACGTTAAACGGTACCTAAAACGTTGCGATGTTGACGTATGGTCAAAAGCATCAGTTAAACTGACGTCTTGGGATGAGAATATGTTGGTTCAGGAGAGGACCCCACACTTTACTTCCATATAATGTTATAGGTTCTATGACTGATTGGAATATTTTGAGCCAGATTCTGATTGGTATTTAAATTAGAGTAGATTTTTTTGTCATAGAAGGTCCTTCTTGCTTTCTCTTTCAGTTCATTTATAGCCAAATTTAGCTTTTGAGTTGCCATACCAAGGGTAAAGTGTGTCTCTTTCCCTGACATCTGGGTTTTGTTTGTTTTTTTGTCTTTTTCTGGAATGTCAGTACTTTAGTTTTGTCATGGTTAATAGTCAAAATCTATCCAACATTCTTTCTAACAGCTCCGTGAGCAAAATCAGTATAAACAGCAGTGAAATTTGTCTAATATGTCTATTAAAGGAAAACATCACTTTTGCTCACTTGTGAAAAGACAATTTGACCCAAGGTATTGACTGGGGTGCCAAAAACAAGTCCTTGAGAAATTGATCGGATTATGTGGTCCATCACAGTCATTATGACATGGAAAATAAATGAATTTGTTTGTGTGCTTTTCAAGCATTTTGCAAGTCTCTTAATGCTGTAATTAGCCGTCATGTTTGAATGAATGCTCTTTGATATGGCCGCTTTCAAAGGCCCGCATACTTTAGCAGCTCTGGTTTGTCAGAAAAATAAGGCCTTCAGGGAAGAGAAGTAAATGTCCATAAAGCTATTCACAATGAAAATCTTTCTCCAAGCCAAACAAAGCTGGTTTCATCCATCCATCCATCCATCAGGTCATATTTGCCACATCTAACTTTCTGTTGTTCCGTTTTATTTCCTCTTCTCTCAACTTCTAAATGCACTTGAATAGCACAGAGCATTGTCTTGCACTTGCAATTATATCACTTATTTATAACAATAAGAGTGAGGGAGAGATGTTCACCAAAGAAAAGAGGGAACACAAGGCTTGTGTAAAGAAAGGACGACTCCTGGGCACCATGGTAACAAGCAGCAGATGCAGTCCGACGTTGCTCACCTTGCTGTTATGTCTGGTCGGGTGATTGTAACTCAATCTGACAAAGCAAAGAATATTCATGTTCTGTAGCAAATACAGCTAGGCCGGTAAGGATGGCATCAATCAGAGTAGAGTAGGGCTTCTCCCATAGATGTGACACACACACTCTCAATGGAATGAAAATGTTTTCTTAGTACAAAGCCAGAAAAAATGCATTTACTATGACCTTTTGATTCTGCCTGCAGCCTCCCAGCGCACATATAAGCTTTTTACACAAAGCCAACACACATGCACACACATTCCCACTGGAACTGCCCAGCATGGCCTATACACCTCCGAAATGCCGCTGTACCTGTAGACGTGCATTTGGAGTACATAATGAAATAGAGACAAATTGTCTGTGTTTGGGCCTCTACTGACTGTTTATAATTAACTCCATTACTTAACACTGTCTAGACTTACACTTAGAGCTCATAGTTAACCCAAAATGAATACTGATGTCAATTATTCACCCTCATGTATTATAGTTTGCATTTATTCACCCTCATGCATTTATTCACCCTCATACTTAGGGCACAAGCCCTGAAAGAGTGAAGGCCCTATTGTTTTTCTAAGGATATTTTTTTTTTACAAATTTTCAAATGACTATTCAAAACTTTTGGAAACTCTGACAGCATGAAATCAAGACACTGAGGATGAAAAAGTGCGAATCGGATTTTTGATATCTCGAACAGTTTGGCCGTGGCGAGGAAACGAAATTATGGCGTGAAAAGAGAAACAGGAAGTGTGTTATAACTTCTTTACACATTAACTGATCTTGGTGAAACTTCAGCAGTGTGTTTGCTGTAAGAGGACGATCACATGGATGTGACTATGAGTCAAAGTTATAGCGCCACCAACAGGCAGCAGGAAGTGTGTCACTTTTAAAATGCTTTGAAATAACCCTCTTATTTTTACCCGATTAGCTTCAAACTTTATATGTATGATGTAAACACACGGCAGAAATAGACCTGTGAAAAGATTATTGATATCTTAGATACTGTTGCCGTGGCAATGCATCAAACTTTAATATTCTTCTTGATGCTTTTGAGACTCTTAGCATGCTTGAAATTGCATAAAACTCGACAGACACATTACATTTCTTAGCCAGTAGACATGTGCAAAGTTTCAGGAACGGGCATGGTGACCAACAGAAAGTCAGATATTTTGGTTTGAATATGGTGAGCCTCTCTCTGAGCCTACATCTCTGTATGGCAAGCCCTTTTAACAAGTTTGACTATCCGGAATAAGCATTGTAGATATCAACAACGTATTTCTGACTAGTTGTAATTACATTTTGAATAGTTTGTATTATCATTTAAGATATACAATGAAAAAGAAAATGAGATAAAAAAAAATAACTTGGGGATCACTAAAATGAGAGATTTATTCTGCTTTTTTATGATGCACTCAAAAGCATCCATAGCTGCGAGCAGCGATGAAGGGCCAAAGCCGGCGGCACCGCCCAATAAAAGTTCCAAATTAAATACAAAATATAATATAGCTGCAAGCAGTGACTGACGGGCCCAAGCCGTTGGCACCGCAAACCAATGCCACCGGCTTGGGCCCGTAATCGCTGCTTGCAGCTATATTATATTTTGTATTTTATTTGGAACTTTTATTGCGGTCTTCTTGGCCAGGGCTCATACATAACAGAGACTTGTTCTCAAAGGATTTCCTTGGTTAAATAAGGGTTAAATAAAATAAATAATAATAAAAAAATGTTCCAAACCTGTTTGACTTCCTTTGTTGAACGTCTGCCTCTGTCCTTTTTTTTTTTTTTTTTTTTTGTACAATGAAAGTCAAAATGGTCCAATACTGTTTTGGACCTCATTGTCTTTTCATGGTAAGGACAAGAACAGTTGAAACATTTTTCCTCATGAATTGGTTTAATGAGTGCAGTTTTCCTTTGTGTTGCATTAGGTGTATAGAGTACTGCAGTAATAACATATTCTTGTAGGTCAACCTGGCATTTAGCATCACCCTGGTTCTCTTAACAAAAAGTCAAAAGTATTTTTCATTTGGCTTTTGGATTTTTGCAGAAAAGAAGCTATGTGAACAACAAAAGTTTATGATCTTGCATGTTTTGTTCAAGTTAATCTTCATAAATGAACAACAATTATTCATTTTGAAGCCTACAATCACCAAAAGTAATAATTTGAGTGTAGGCAAAAAATAAACTATACAACGGTCACATGACTTCAACGTCCATCTCTAAGTTTACGGAGGCTTTTAATCTTTATTTAAGATCTACAAGGTGTAAAGTGTGAGAGACAATAGTTGTATGAACACAACAAGGCTGTAAAAGCAGTGTTTCAGTGTGATGTCATTTAATGTCACAGACAACCTCTTTAGTCCTGTTTAGCCACTCGTTGCATGCTTTTTTCCAAGACACATAAAAGAAGTGGGGGTACTGTTAAACGGGAGGGAATATTGTCATTCTAGTGAGCATTTTATTAGATACAATATGCACATGACCCTGCTTAGAAAGGATTGCTTGGAGGATCACTTATTTTTGGCAGAGACAGACTATAGATGTGTGTCTGCTAGAAGTTTATTTTTCTTCAATGCCTCAAAGATAAACATGGACTAAAAGCTTCAAAAATCCTTGTAAAGAGCAAGGACGAATGTACTGTATATGGAAGATATGGCTTTGGAGAACAGGACAGAGAAAACGAGAGAGAGAGAAAATGAGAAATCTTCAGCTCAATCTGTTCTCCCTGGTGTCTGATAGCGGATTCTGTTTGAGCGCCATGTTGGGGTATTAAGTCATCTGCTCATTCCAAAGATCAGCAATGTCTATGATGAAAGGGCAGATTCTTCCCACACACACATGCACACATCCAGCTACCTCCTGCACACACCAGAGACCTCCCGACTATGTTTCTTGGAGAAATGTCATCTCTAATTTCAACATGCAAAACTGACTGATCATTTGAACCTCTCTCGCTCTCCCTGCCAGCTATTATGGCAATGATTGCTTCCAGAAGATGCCTTTGTGTTTAGACGTGCACAACATGTCTCCTATGTTCAGAAATTGTGTCATTCGAGTGATGTTTGGGCACTTAAAACCATGATGGCGAAAGGAAAAATTGACACAAAGCGTTGTTTTTCTGAAAATTATCCACCTTCTAGTGCCATCGAACCGTACTGCAAAAATATTGATTGTTTTCAAACCATTTTTGTCTCACCTTGACTTCCATTGGTCATACAGATTGCTTCGCTTCAAACTCACACCATTGGTTAAGCCAACTTTTTTTTTTTTTTCGCCAAGTTGTCATGTAATGAAACCTGTTTGGAGCAATATTTGTGTCATTCCCAGTCTTGAGACATCAAAACATTATTGGAAAAAACTACATGCATTGCTGTTAAATGATTTGAGGTCAGTGAGTTTTAGGAATTATTATTTTTAAAGAAATTAAAGATTTTTTTAGCAAGGATACAATTAAATTGCTTAAAGTTTCAATTAAGGGACTGTTCGTTATGTATTTAAGGGGCCACTGGAGGAGATTTTAGATCTGTAGTAAAAAAAGACTTGACCCTCCCTTTGCCAGCAATATTTTTTTCTATGACCCTCCAAAATGATTGTGAAAAAGGCATGACCCTCCTCGATAATTGGATTACTATCTGTACTGGTTTGCGCTTGGCAAAGATGTTCAGATAGCCATGATAAATGACTATACTTCTGCTTTCTCATCTGGCTGTAACGATAGACCAAACATACAAATCGGTTCGTATCACAAGTTTTGATTTTAATTATAATTTTTTTTATTATTATGTTTTCGGTGCTGATGCAGTGGTGACGCGTTCATGTAACATGTAATTTTGCGCTCAAGTTGAAAGGCATTTTGTGCATAGTAAAACATATCTACAACATTTATCAAGTTCACTGATAATTGTGCATGCATTTATTAATAATTATGATACTAAAATCATAATAAAGTAGTACGCTTCCCTTTCAATAGTCCAAATTCAAGGCCATTTTCAGACGTTTCAGTATTAAATAGACCTACATTTTCTGAGAATTTACATTTCAAGTATTGACTGCAAATGTAATGTCCATAACGCTGGAATTGCCCAATTTTAAAGAATTAATCCTCAACTAGTTTTTTTTTTTTTTTGATGTAGGGAGCATACTTATTTTATTGTTAGCTTCAAATACTAATAGTAATTTAAAAATGTAGTAGTCCTCTGTCCAACACAACACACTCCACTGTTGTGGTGGCAATTTCAGTAGATTTACTCACTAACACTGTTGTGGAAACGCAATAAGAATGGAAACTAAAATATGGCCGTATCGTGCTACAGCGCACATTTGGCTAGATCAGCTGCAGTTCGGGCGCCTCAGTCCCAATACACTCGACGTACATTCACATCACGTCAATGCAGCGGTAGAGTTACACAAACAGGACAATGCAATATATATATATATATATATATATATATATATATATATATATATATATATATATATATATATATATATATATATATATATACACTCACTGGCCACTTTATTAGGTACACCTGTCCAACTGTCTCATTAACACTTAATTTCTAAGCAGCTCAATCACATGGCGGCAACTCAGTGCATTCAGGCAGGTAGACATGGTCAAGACAATCTCCTGCAGTTCAAGTCGAGCATCAGTATGGGAAGAAAGGTCGATTGAGTGACTTTGAACGTGGCATGATTGTTGGTGCGCAGAAGGGCTGGTCTCAGTATTTCACGAAACTGCTTATCTACTGGGATTTTCACGCACAACCATCTCTGTAGGGTTTACAGAGATGGTCGAAAGAAAAAACATCCAGTGAGCTGGCAGTTCTGTGGGCGAAATGCCTTGTTGATGCCAGAGGTCAAGAGGAGTGGCCAGACTGGTTAGAGCTGATAGAAGGGCAACAGTGACTCAAATAACCACCCGTTACAACCAAGGTGGGCAGAAGAGCATCTCTGAACGCACAGTACGTCGAACTTTGAGGCAGATGGGCTACAGCAGCAGAAGACCACACCGGGTGCCACTCCTTTCAGCTCAGAACAGGAAACTGAGGCTACAATTTGCACAAGCTCATCGAAATTGGACAATAGAAGATTGGAAAAACGTTGCCTGGTCTGATGAGTCTCGATTTCTGCTGTGACATTCGGATGGTAGGGTCAGAATTTGGCGTCTACAACATGAAAGCATGGATCCATCCTGCCCTGTATCAACGGTTCAGGCTGGGTGGTGGTGGTGTCATGGTGTGGGGAATATTTTCTTGGCACTCTTTGGGCCCCTTGGTACCAATTGAGACATCGTTGCAATGCCACAGCCTACCTGAGTATTGTTGCTGACCATGTCCATCCCTTATGACCACAATGTACCCAACTTCTGATGGCTACTTTCAGCAGGATAATGTGCCATGTCACTAAAAATGGAATCATCTCAGACTGGTTTCTTGAACATGACAATGAGTTCGCTGTACTCAAATGGCCTCCACAGTCACCAGATCTCAATCCAGTAGAGCATCTTTGGGATGTGGTGAACGGGAGATTCGCATCATGGATGCCAGCCTGACAAATCTGCGGCAACTGTGTGATGCCATCATGTCAATATGGACCAAACTCCCTGAGGAATGCTTCCAGCACCTTGTTGCACCATGTGCCACGAAGAATTGAGGCAGTTCTGAAGGCAAAGGTGGGTGCAACCCGTCACTAGCATGGGGTACCTAACAAAGTGGCCGGTGAGTGTATATATATATATATATATATATATATATATGTATACACTCACCGGCCACTTTATTAGGTACCCCATGCTAGTAACGGGTTGGACCCCCTTTTGCCTTCAGAACTGCCTCAATTCTTCGTGGCATAGATTCAACAAGGTGCTGGAAGCATTCCTCAGGGAGTTTGGTCCATATTGACATGATGGCATCACACAGTTGCCGCAGATTTGTCGGCTGCACATCCATGATGCGAATCTCCCGTTTCACCACATCCCAAAGATGCTCTATTGGATTGAGATCTGGTGACTGTGGAGGCCATTTGAGTACAGCGAACTCATTGTCATGTTCAAGAAACCAGTCTGAGATGATTCCAGCTTTATGACATGGTGCATTATCCTGCTGAAAGTAGCCATCAGAAGTTGGTCATAAAGGGATGGACATGGTCAGCAACAATACTCAGGTAGGCTGTGGCGTTGCAACGATGCTCAATTGGTACCAAGGGGCCCAAAGAGTGCCAAGAAAATATTCCCCACACCATGACACCACCACCACCAGCCTGAACCGTTGATACAAGGCAGGATGGATCCATGCTTTCATGTTGTAGACGCCAAATTCTGACCCTACCATCCGAATGTCGCAGCAGAAATCGAGACTCATCAGACCAGGCAACGCTTTTCCAATCTTCTATTGTCCAATTTCGATGAGCTTGTGCAAATTGTAGCCTCAGTTTCCTGTTCTTAGCTGAAAGGAGTGGCACCCGGTGTGGTCTTCTGCTGCTGTAGCCCATCTGCCTCAAAGTTCGACGTACTGTGCCTTCAGAGATGCTCTTCTGCCCACCTTGGTTGTAACGGGTGGTTATTTGAGTCACTGTTGCCCTTCTATCAGCTCGAACCCAGTCTGGCCATTCTCCTCCTGACCTCTGGCATCAACAAGGCATTTCTGCCCACAGAACTGCCGCTCACTGGATGTTTTTTCTTTTCGGACCATTCTCTGTAAACCCTAGAGATGGTTGTGCGTGAAAATCCCAGTAGATTAGCAGTTTCTGAAATACTCAGACCAGCCCTTCTGGCACCAACAATCATGCCACGTTCAAAGTCACTCAAATCACCTTTCTTCCCCATACTGATGCTCGGTTTGAACTGCAGGAGATTGTCTTGACCATGTCTACATGCCTAAATGCACTGAGTTTCCACCATGTGATTGGCTGCTTAAAAATTAAGTGTTAACGAGCAGTTGGACAGGTGTACCTAATAAAGTGGCCGGTATATATATATATTAGGGCTGTCGCGATTAATCGCATTTAAAAATAAAAGTTTGTGTTTACATATATATAAATACACACATGTATGTCATTCATGTACATTTAAGAAAAAATATTATTTATATATAAAATATTTATATATAATATAAATTATATATAAATCTATATACAGTATATAAATGAAAATATTTCTTAAATATATACATGCATATTTGTGTATTTTATATATATAATTATACACAGTGTACCCACATATATTATGTAAACACAAAGTTTTATTTTGGATGCGATTAATCACGATTAATCATTTAACTATATTTATTTATTTATTTATTTATTTATTTATTTTTTAACCAGCCAATCAGCATATTAGTACGATTTCTGAAAGGTCATGCGTCACTGAAGACTGAAGTAATAATACTGAAAATTCAAGCTTTGCCATTGCAGGACTAAATTACATTTTAAGAAATATTTAAATAGAAAACATTTATTTCAAGTTGTACTAATATTTCACAATATTATGTTTTTACTCTATTTTTGATCAAATAAATGCAGCCTTGGTGAGTATCTTATCGCCTCCAAACTTTTGAACAGTAATGTATATATAAAATAAATATGTAAGATATTGAAACAGATAAAACCACTATCTAGAATATCGATTTCCACTGCCTTACTATTTTCCTTTTCTGCCTTCTATAGACATAGTGATATCCTTGATGTCTTCAAAAATCCCAACATTTTCTCTCTCAAAGAACCGCTGTGCTTTGAGTGCCCACATCACTGAAGCATGTTGAGACAGGACATGGTTCTCTATGGGGGAAATTTGACCACAGCCGAAAAATATGGGGTTATTGTGCAACGGCTTAGATGAACCGTACTCATCCGATCAAAGAAGGAAGAAAGGCAGGATGTGGGTCAGGGGCCAAAGAGAGCCGAGGGAATGGGTCATTGGTTACAGTAAAAGACAATATTCTTGATTGATATCCACACACACACACACTCTCAATTTCAGACAAATTTCCTAGAGTCAACTTCCTCAATCGCTCCGTGTTTCCTGCGTAATAGATTGTGAGGATGATTAATGAGATATCAGTTGAAATCCCCTGACCAGACAGCAACCGCCTGACTTCAGATGACAACGTCTCATTGTTAATTATTTAAAAATGAATTACGAGGAATTGGCAGAGACAATCAGTAACACATATCACCACTGTAATTAAAAACCACCCTGATGGTGTATGGGGGTAGATCGGTGTGATGCTGATGAGAATTGAGTGCATCACACAGATTTGGAGGCTTCAAGAAGGCATGAAGAAAAATTTAGCAAAGCCCGATCCCATGATCGCGTGTCAGATTAGGTCAGGTCCTTGCGGTTGCGATGGCTGGAGGTGAAGTCTGGTATGGTGTGCGCTTTGCAGGGGTTATCACATTCCTCCTGACAGTTTCTAGATAACAGTGGGAGTTTCTCTCAGTATTTACTCACCCTCATGTTGTTCCAACCCCATAAGTCCTTCGTTCATCTTCGGAACACAAATTAAGATATTTTTAATGAAATCTGAGAGCTGGATCACTCTTCCATACTAGTCCATAGGCTTCTTGAGGAATTGAAACTTGCTGGCCTCAAAGTTATTAAAGATATTGTTAAAATAGTCTGAATGACTACAGTGGCTCAATCTTAACTTTATCAAGCGACAAGAACACTTTTTGTGCGCAAAAAACAAAAACAAAAATAACGACTTTATTTCAACTATTCATTTCCTTCTCTCTCTGGGCCTCGAGTCAGGTTACTAGTTTAATAACGTAAGCTTCTGTTATTGTACATCACACGCATCACACACATGACCAGCGTCAGCCAATAGTGAACCTATGCGTGACGTAGCTCTACACAATCAAACACGTTAACTGACTAGAGGCTCAATAAAGTCGTTATTTTTGTTTGTTTTTGCGCACAAAAGTATTCTCGTCGCTTGATAAAGTTAAGATTGAGCCACTGAAGTCACTTGGACTATTTTAACGATGTCTTTAATAACTTTTCGAGGCCGGCAAGTTTCAATTCCTCAAGAAGCCTATGGACTAGTATGGAGGAGTGATCCAGCTCTCAGATTTAATCAAAAATATCTTAATTCGTGTTCGAAGATGAACGAAGGTCTTACGGGGTTGGAACAACATGAGGGTGAGTAAATACTGACAGAATTTTCATTTTTGGGTGAACTAACCATTTAAGGAGTTTAGATGCCCGTTTATTACGATTAAAATCATGCAAATATAGTTTAATGCAAATATGGTTACTACGATTATCAACTTAATCTTATTAGAACTTATTGATCTAAGTATTGCGTTTACATGAGATAAAGTTTAGTCGTAAAATTGCCAAATCCCACTATAATCGCATTATGAGGGTGCATGTAAACCTCTGCGTTTTTTGGGCCAGAGCACCCCTACCCATTATCTAGTTCCCTTGTTACCCACAATAAATAAAATGCAGTCTATTTGTCTTCACTGAAAATGAATTTAGATAATTACTCTGTTTATTATAATTACTCCTCTTGTTATATTTACACTTCCATTCAAATGTTTGAATTGTCTGTATAAAAAAGAAAAATTACACATTCATTCAGCAAGGATCCATTCAATTGATTCAGCAGTAAGTTTATTAAGCATTGGGTTGTTGGTGATTTTCAGTGCTGTTGCCTGTGGCAATATTGAGGTTTCTTTAAAATTCTATCTAAGATACCCTGTTAAACCCACATAACAGATTTGATTTGACTGGGCAGTTGAAATAGTTTTATTATTAGTTTCCCAAGGAGCAAAACGGCCATGCGAATAGAAATTATATTTATGAATGCTAAACAACCCCTTTAGAAATGTGGCATTGAAACTTGAATAACATTATCACAAACCACAGCCAACAAGAAACATTCATGTTAATTTTTCCAACGAAAAACAAGAACAAGAAAAAAGGATATTGTGTTAGCATAAAATAAGCATGTTTTGTCTAGACGCTCTAAGTTGTTTTCACTGGAAGATCGTCAGCTATGCTACAGAAAGCTGATAAAATCACTGAAGTAAATAGTCATTGCTATGGAAATGATACACAGTTGATTCTAATCACATTGGTGTAAACTGGCCGGTTATAGTCTGTCAATACTGGATGCGAACGACACCACACGTCCAATCAAAAGCACATAGAATCCAACATACCAATTCTTTGATGTGTCCAAGGACATATGCTGACTGTGTAGACATGGTGTTGGCCACATTGAGAAATGCTATTGTAAAGTGTTACCATAATATATTCATGCCTTATAGTCACATTAAGCAGATTAGAGCTGGGTGATTAAAATAGTTTTTATTTTTTGATGGTACAAGTAATCGAGCTGTTGAAATATGCAATATGGTACTTATCTCCCCACGCCAGTAAACTGTATGTAATGTATGCAGATAAAGTTGAACATACCTTTATAATAAACTTTACAAAGAGCTTGGTAATTATATGGTAACATTTTCCGATGATACAAGCAATCAAGCTGAGAAATGCTATATTATTGTTGCCTATAATATATTGCCCTATGACTATACTGTAAGTACGCAGATAAAATTGGACATATTTATGTTTGATGGCTGCATTTGCACTGCAAGTCTGCACATCTTTTTACCATAGCCGATTTTTTTTTTGGTCTGTTAGACATTCAAAACTAGTTTCAACCTGGCATGTTGACATGTCTTATTTATAATACAACACTAAAAAGCTATCTTTGTGGGAAAACGTGTTGCCCCCTTTGTGGTGGCTTTTAAAGGGGAATCAGAAATATGTGTTTAAACATATGTCATATGTCTGACAAATGCACCAACCTGAAATACTGAAATAATGTTGTTGTGGTCTTGATAAAAACAACATTACATTACAAAATGTCTTGCTGATTTAAAATATGCTATTTAATTGTGAGTTTGGCAAGCAAACCAAACTAAAATATGCCTTTTTAACGCCATTTGAGCATGCAAAATACAATTTATTAGACCGTTCATGTCAAAAATTTATTTGAAATATGCTATTTATTTGTTAGTTTGCCTTGAATTGTTTGAGATTTCAGAATTTCCCTGTTCATGGAGATTGGACTTGGTCTTGCATGCCAAAAATATCTGCTCAGAAGCATTGCAAATATGGCTACCGAGTGAATTGGCTTGATATAGGGGCTTTGGCTCAGTACAAAGAACAAGAGCTTCAAAGCTGCAGGCTTGCTATGTTGTGCAAAAGTAGAGCATATGGTAAACTTAGAATTGTTATTGTTTGTTGTCAAATAATTAATTAAAAACAGAAGCTCTATGTTGTTGCAGTGTCCAAATAAATGCTGCTTGCTCAAAGTCTTGTTTGACCAGAGTTTTAAGATCATTTCATCCTTAGGTGTGTTAGGACATTAAGATGAAAGTAGTAGTCAACGAAAAAATTAATATTTTTTTCATCATTTACTAACTCATTCCAAACCTGTTTAAATTGCATTCTTCTTTAGAACATGAAATAAGATATTTTGAAGAATGTTGGTAACCAAATGGTTTTGGTTCCCATTGACTTTCATGATATGGAAAAAAATGCAATGCACTGTAAAAATTAATATGCTTTATCTAATCAATAAAATTGTGGCAACAGATTACAAGCAATATTATTAATTAAATGTAACAAATTAGAATTGAGTAATAATTAATCAAATTATTCCTTAAAAGTTAACCATTTAAAATGAGTAAAGTTTACACCAAAAAAAGTAACAAAAATATCTCACTAACAAACAGACATCAAAGATTAATGAAGAACTCTTTATTTTATATTGCCAACATTGAAGACACCTGATGACAACAAGCAGAATCACTGAAGGAGAAAACCGTAATTTTAAAACAGACCTAAAACAAACACCGATCACCATAATGGTGACTTCAATGTATGTTTTTTTGGTTGTTGTTGTAAGTTTTACTCATTTTAAATGGTTAACTTTTAAGCAATTAATTTGATTAATTATAATTCAATTCTAATTTGTTAAATTTAATTAATAATATTGCTTGTAATCTGTTCCCACAATTCTATTGATTAGATAAAGCATATTGATTTTTACTGTGCATTGCATTTTTTTCCATATCATGAAAGTCAATGGGAACCAAAACCGTTTGGTTACCAACATTCTTCAAAATATCTTTTTCATGTTCTAAAGAAGAATGAAATTTAAACAATTAATTTTAATTTTTTTAATTTTCTTTTTTTAATTTTTTTTATAAAGCATATTCATTTTTACAGTGTGAAAGTCAATGCAACTGTATCATTCTTCAAAATATCTCCTTTTGTGTGTCTTGAAAAAAATGTCATGCGGATTTGGAGCAACATGAGGTTTAGTAATTGATGATAGAATTTTACATTTTTTAGTTCTCCCAAAAAATCTCCCATTGACTCACTTTACCATTGATAGAATGTTCCGCATTCACTGACAATATCATTGTAATATTTGTGATCTTGTCTTGTCTTTCTTACACATTTGAAACTTTTTAAAGCACTTTATGCTGTACAGGTTTTTTCACATTTTCATGCAGCCGACTGAAAAGAAGACCTGCTCAGTGTCTTGACAGCAGTAAAGTAGCCGTGATGCTGCAATTAATTTACACAGAAACAAATCCTAAAACATAACCCTACCTACAACTTCAGTTCAATTCATTTTCTGCCTAGCCAGCATTGACATTTATTTTAGGGAATGCAAAAAAAAAAAAGCCCTTTACTGCATCTACTTCCTGAGGTAGAGGAGAAATGCAGAAAGTGAGGAAGAATCCTGCATTCTCCACCTCAGTAGCCTCTGTAACCTTGACTCTATGACCTGGGTGTCCACATCACCATTAGCTATAATCTGTGGGTGCCAAATGTCTCACTGCAGTTGCACCAATACACGCAATTCATGCATTACAGTGTTTATCTGGAGTGCAGACATTTGTGCCCTGAGAGGGGCCTGCGGTTATTGCAGTGCTCGCTGGTGGTGGGCTAAGTGCAGGCTGGGTGAGCAGTAACCCGCTGATGATGAGGAAATGTAGTAGTCATGCCGCCAGCAGAGAAAGCGAGGGTCTCTCAGCACTCTGAGCCACAGTGAAACCCTGACAGGGGCAACACTTACTTCTTGCTGTGAACGACACCTTGCCAACTGGAACATATGTACATGTCGCTGTAGGATATGGCTAAATGTGCGCAAAATAAAATTTTTATTTGTCTTTTTGTGTAAATGGTAAATCTGGCGTAAGCATATTAAAAAATTTATCTATCTATCTATCTATCTATCTATCTACTATCTATCTATCTATCTATCTATCTATCTATCTATCTATCTATATATATATATATATATATATATATATATATATATATATATATATATATATATATATATATATATATATTAGGGCCGGGACTTTAACGCGTTAATTACGATTAATTAATTACAGACTTTAACGCATTAATTAATTGCACAAAAAAATTAACGCATTTTAATCGCACGTATTTTCGCCACCGCGGAACATTTCTCTCTGGGATTAAGTTTCGGCGGACTGATTATACTGGAGCACCAGCTAGCGTTCATGACTTTTTTTACAGTGCTTCAGACAACTAAACAACAAACAGTGAACACGAAGAAGCTGATGAGACCGCTTTGGTTGGTCCCGTGGATGGGAAATTATGTTATAAAAACGAACGGATGCAGGGTTTGACATTAACACCCGCCAAATGCGGGTGGATTTCACGCGTGGCGGGTAACACAGTCACTCCCACTAGCCACTTTGGCATGTTGAAAAATTGTAGTCTTGTCAAAAGACATCTGACATAACAAACGAATTGCACGACATTAAACACGTGGAGATTAAACTCTCGGGCTGGCCGTCGGACTGAGGGCTGTTTTAGTCTGCCCTTAATTATCAACTTAATTTGATATAGCGATCTTTTTTAATAGCAGGATAATCCAGAACATAGGCGCGTCTCGCTCTCCTGCAGTGCCGCTGTGCGAGGGTGCGCACGCCAAATATGTACATCCATTCCAGACTTGTCAAATGATCATCACACGCAACTGGTCACGCGCGCACACACATCAACACAGCGTTCAGTCAGTTTGTGAGTGCGTGGCCGATATAAAGAAAAAAATAATAATCTTCATGATTAAGGTACACAGTGTAACTACTAGCAGGGCTCCCCTTATGTCACGTCATATCACATTTGCTCATTGTTTCTAATGCAGATAATTGTTCTACTCTGTATTATTTACTGCTGTAAAAAAAGATGCAGCACTTTTATTATATACAATAAGAATCTATAGAATCTAAGAATAGACAACATGTTTTCAAAAAATGAGCTTTACAACCAGAGCTAATGATAAAATTATTAAATTTTAGTACGTTTAAAGCCCCATTTAAAATGTGGCTAGTAAAAGTGCTGTGTGGCTAGTAATTTTGTAAAACCAGCCACATTGGCTAGTGAGCAAAAAAGTTAATGTCAAGCGCTGTATGGAAGCGTCATTAAGAGCAGGGTTGTGTGCAAGCTATGCAACAAGGAATTCGCATATCACATCGACCCTCAAGTTTCACCTCAATGCAAAACATACAATTGCACTGGTCTGTTGGACTTGGTTGAACAAAAATAAACAATATTTTGTTGCTTAAGCTTATGTATTCAGTCATTATTCAATAGTATAGGCCTACTAAAAATCCATTTGAAAAAAAAATCTTCTCACTGTTCTTAGTCCAATATTTATGCTGATTAAAATGCGATTAATTTCTGATTAATTAATTACAAAGCCTCTAATTAATTAGATTAATTTTTTTAATTCAGTCCCGGCCCTAATATATATATATATATATATATATATATATATATATATATATATATATATATATATATATAAATAACATATTGTATGTTTTTTTTGTTCTTTTTCTCTTTTTTCTCACAAGCAATGCAATCAGGTACTTTTCACAAATCTATTTTGTTTGTATTTTTTTTTATCTTTTAAAAATTGTGTTTACTTTAAAGGTTTGTTAAAAAAGGTACTTATCTAAAAAAAAACAAGTTTAAAATATTTAAACTAAATATTATATGACCCATTAATTTTTATCAAGTTTTCCATTTTTGCAAACCTGTTACGAAAACTTGAGACATCTAGAGTTCAAAACTCTATGAAAGCCCTGAACCGCAACATAAAATAAATAAATAAATAAATAAATACAATCTAGTATTAAAGTCTAGATTAAAGACGAAATGTTTCGAGATTAAAGTCGAAATGTTTCGAGATTAAAGTTGAAATGTTTAGAGATTAAAGTCAAACATTGAGACAATACAGGGCTTCTGTAAAACTCTGATTTGCTACCTTAAAAAAAAAATTATATATATATATATATATATGGTTTTATCAACAACAACAAAAAATCTAAATACAAAATGAATAAAAATAAAAAAAAAAACGTCAGAGTAGGTAACAGAGTTGCACATTTTTTAAGCCGTCACTCTATTAGCCTAATTTGGGCCTGGTCTAATTATATATTTTTTTACTATTTAAAAACAAAATGTGTGTGTTATATTTTTTTATATATTATATAGTCTATTTTTCTTACAATAACTTGAGTTACAGTGTTGAATGGTTAAGCTTTTGTGTAATATTGAGGAAAATAACTTTAGGAATAGATCAGTGCATGGGTTGATTTATGTATAATTTTACGCTTATACTGTTGAGTAAAGCAATTTTTACATTGTTACAATTGTTACATAATCATTTAAATAAAAAAAATGCGTAAAAGTAACGAGACACCAGGCTTTGTAGCCGGTGCCAGCAATCCCTTGAGCAGGTGTTTTATTAAGAGTGTTTGTGTAAGCGTGTGATTAAGAGAGAAAATGAAAGAATAAAGGACAAAGAGAGAGACTATAAATAGCAGTGTCATACTTCTAAGTTTCTTTTCATCAGCACAGGGGCACCTGCCTGGAATAATGTCACCCATCATCCTATTTGGCAGAAGGTTTGGACTTCATCATTAGAGTCTCTTTTTTTCTTGTCTGACTGAGAGCTCTGTGCGGAGACGAGGGGGAGAATAGGTGCAGAGAGGGAGAGAAAAAGAGAGATAGATTGAGGTCGGCAGGAGGAATGAACGAGTGTCCGAGGCTTCATTTTAATCTTGTTCTCTCCTACGCAGAGCCACTGCAGATATTTGGACCGACGCGCTTTTATCGAATTACTGTTAGCATGAATGGATGGCGTGAATAATAGGACTTGATCCTCCAAGCATATTTTAAGATATTTATACCATGTTAAGCAAAAAAAGCATTAAAGACGTTATCATTTGAATCGATGAATCACGTCATAACTATAGGGAACACCACTGTGTAAGACATAATTATACAGAGACTATAATGACAGATAATCAGTTGAGTTTGTGATGAAAAGAAGCTTCAGACCCGACGCTATCTCACGACCAATTCATACCAGTGATTAAAAGGTGGCTAATTCACACGAATTCGTACGACCTCACTACAATTTGTCTAAACCCACATGATGGTTAGGTTAAGGGGCAAGGGCAGGGGCGGGGGCAGGGCTAAGTCATTCGTATGAATTCATACACTGTAAAAAAGTATTGTTGGTTTAACTTAAAGGGTTAGTTTACCCAAAAATGAAAATTAAGTCATTAATTACTCAACCCCATGCTGTACCAACCCACAAGACCTTCGTTCATCTTCGGAACACAAATGAAGATATTTTTGATTAAATCTGAGAGCTGGATCACTCTTCCATAGACTGCCTAAGGGACTGACTCTTGACGGCCCATAAAGTCATTAAATAAAATGTTTAAATATTCCATGTGCCTACAGTGGCTCAATTATAAGTTTATCAAGCGAGCAAGACTACTTTTTGTGCGAAAAAACAAAAACATAAACAACGACTTTACTCGACTATTCCATTACTTCCTTATGGGCGCATTTGCGAGAACTGAGATGACGACGTTCTTCTTCGACTTCTTCGGCGGTAATACCCTAAGCGGTGAGCAGCCGGTAAAAGAAGTAGTTGAATAAGAACGTCGTCAGCTCAGTTCTCGTGCATGCGCCCATAAGGAAGTAATATGGAATAGTCGAATAAAGTCGTTATTTATGTTTTTTTCGCACAGAAACTAGTCTCGTCGCTTGATAAACTTATAATTGAGCCACTGTAGGCACATGGAATATTTAAACATTTTCTTTAATGACTTTATGAGCCGTCAAGAGCCAGTCCCCAGTCTATGGAGGAGTGATCCAGCTCTCAGATTTAATCAAAAATATCTTCATTTGTGTTCCGAAGATGAACGAAGGTCTCACAGGGTA
>JAQIUQ010007353.1:0-42500 GCA_030378365.1 Hybognathus amarus | reverse complement strand
GGGTGTTAAGTGAAATCCAGCTATTTTGCATGCCCTCAATTCCCTTTTTTATTTCATATACTATATCATAACTGGAGTTACCATACTTAAAGTCGGCATAAAACTGTAGTTAGAATGTTCTTCCTTTTGACGTAAAATTATGTACAGCAGATACTGGCCCAGCTGATTCTTTGATTCTTGGTTTTTCATTGTATCATGTTTTCCCTTCCTACATCCTTCATTTGCATTATTTTCCATAGTTGATGCACCTGATCATTTGATCTACCTGTTTCTGGTTTCCTCCCTTTGTTAAAGGAGAACTCTGGCGCAAAATGAACCATTGGTCTAATTACACATTGTTACCTAGTCAACCGTTCTCTGAGATTTGTTTTCATGATTGCTCGAATGTAAATAGTTTTATCTCTTAAAAACAGTTTAGCCTATAATGCTAGTATAACGCTAGTATATAGGACATACAGTAATGACAAATAAAAATCACTTGTTATTACAAGTAACAAGGCTCAAAATAGCCCCACACTAACACGGTAGCATAACAAGGGTCCTACATTCAAACCGGAGCATTGAGAACTTTGTCAGTGTCCATACAGTTTAATAAGAAGATATTTTATACACACAGTCAACTTCGCGAATACAGGAAGAAGCCATTTTTGAAAAATGGTCTCTACCAGTTGATCTACAAACGCCGATCCATTCCTGTTCTCGTGAAGTTGACTGTATGTATAAAATATCTTCTTATTAAACTGTATGGACACTGACAAAGTTCCCAATGCTTCGGTTTGAATGTAGGGACCCTTATTATGCTACCGTGTTAATGTGGGGCTATTTTGAGCCTTGTTAGTGGTAATAACAAACGATTTTTATTTGTCATTACTCTATGCCCTATATACTAGCGCTATACTAGCATTATAGGCTAAACCGTTTTTAGAGATAAAACTATTTACATTTGGCAATCATGAAAAAAATCTCAGATAACGGTTGACTAGGTAACAATGTGTAATTAGACCAATGGTTCATTTTGACCGGAGTTCTCCTTTAACATTAGTCTATACAAGTCTAAAAGGTGCACCGGGGTAAAAGGCGCATTTGACTTTATTCTTTTTTTAAACCACTAGATGACATGTGGAAATTTAGTTGATCCTTGAAATGACCGTAGAAAGCAACGCAAAGTGGATTCTATGTTAATTTAATCTAATATTTAATGTTTTAAAATTTTTTGTAATTTATATAGCAAAGGAGAATCGATAACATTATTGACTATATTTGGAGAAAAGGGTCTTGTTAATGATTTTGTTCAAAGTAATTAAAGCAACAGTTTTTCAATAAAGTGTGCCTTCAGACCTGTTGTACCCTATAGATCATGTTTTCAGGTTGATCTGTTCTCTGTGTTTAAACGAATGTGATTAGATCCTGCCTTTTTCATCCCATGCCTTTTTTTGCGGCAGGGCACATACAGTATAGATTTTTATTCACTTGGTACTGCAGCACCACTATAGACATGCATACATACTCAAACACACACACTCTACGCTTTTTGTATTTGTCCTGAGAATATTTTTCTCCCTTGTGTCCAGACCCCCAGTCTAGTTGCAGGTCTGCATGCAGTTTGACTACAGCGCATGGGTCTACAAGAGCTCATGCATTTTCAGCACTCGCGCTCTTGAATGGAGAGTGATGCTAATTAGGAATGGAACAAAGGAGCTCCCGCTCTGATCTTCCACTGCAGTCTGCTGACTGTCAGCCTTTTTAATGCTATAATTACCTTCAACAATTACACCCAGAAAAATAACTGATTCAATAATAAATTATTGAACTTTTCTCGACTTTTTTTTGCAATATCAGGCCCTTGAAAAATGAGAAGAGTTCATGTTGGGGGTGATCAGAGATTTATTGTTTCATTGGTTTCTCATTTTCTTTAGTAGATCTGATGGCATAGAAGGAGACTAATATGTGACCCTGCACCACAAAACCAGGCTCTTTTTTTCTCTTTAATTGAGATGTATACATTATCTGAAAGCTGAATAAATAAGCTTTCACTGATGGTTTTTTTTAGAATAGGACTAAATTTGGCCGAGATATAACTATTTGAAAAACTGGAATCTGAGGGTGCGAAAAAAAAAAAACAAAAAAAAAACATTGAGAAAATTGTCTTTAGAATTCTATTTTTTTGTTATTGTGCTGCATTCACTCACAAAATAAATGTTTTATATATTTACAGTAGGACATTTACAAAATATCTTTATGATACATGATCCTTACTTAATATCCTAATGATTTTTGGCATAAAAGAAAAATCATCTTTTTTTTTCTTTTTCTTTGTTCCATTTTCAACAATACAATCTATTGTTGGCTATTGCCACAAATATAGTCCTTCCGGAAAACCTGAAAGAGTTCCAGAAAGAGCTTTTTGTGATTGTTGCGGCAAAATCTTACGATTATGCGTCCCATTTTCTTAAAAATGCGATGGAATATGCAGAATATTTATGCAATTTTATGCGATGAAATTGCGGTAACTTGCAAAAAACTGCGGGAACTTGCAAAAACTGCTATTTGATGAAAAAGAGGGAAAAAAGTGATCCCCCACACCCTGTTCTCACTAGGCTAGCCTACTACCTTCATGTAAAGAGTCATTTCTTATTACTTCCTGATAAGCAAGCATACTACATCACAGAAAGTGCTGAGAATATTTTAAACACATCAAACTTACAAAACATTGATGAGTCAAACAAATTATATGCTACAACATATGTAAAAAAAAACATTAAAAAAAACATAAAATATAAAAAAATATAAAGTGTGCTCCTGTTTTACAGCTTTTTGATGACGTTTGATGATGATTAAAAATGTTCCCATGGCAACAAGTGGAAATGGCTGCTCTTGTGTAAAGCAAATGCAACATTTTTTTTCAATTTCCTGTCAAGATGTGACTTTTTTGCAACGATAATGCGAGGATTATGAAATCATGCAAGCCCCACATATTTTGCACAGAAATCGCCATTTATGTTGCGAAAGTGCAGTGTTTTTGAAAAATGCGGCCCCCGCATAAATATGCGGACTTTGGCTGATTATGCACAAAATCAAACGATCGCATAATCGCGTTTTCTTGAGGGACTGATACCCGTGCTACTTTTGACTGGTTACGACATAATGTATCTCTAAAATATTTGGGACATAGTTTTTAATGGATATTTAATAGCTTGCAATATTTAATTCATATTGGTGAGGGTTGTCATGGCTACATTTAGTTATGTCCCCAGACGCCAATTTGTTCATGTAGCCTAAAAGAGACAACTCTTCTGATCTTCAGATTGAGTGGAGTCCGTTTGTCTTTTTTATTGCTTCTAAATGGAATTTAAATTGAGTTCCTGTAAAGTTTTGAAGATAAATATTCCATTCCCCTCTCTGTTTTATTTATACAGACTGATAGATGGATGGATGAGTAGATAGATATTTTGTTGATAGCATTTCTTTCTTGTGTTTGTGTCTCTGCTAAAGTGTTGATTGAAATACCAGTGTGATTTTGAACAATTCCATTCTAGAAATTGCCTATAATTTTCACCTTAACTGTCCAATTTAACAACCTGATCAAACAATTATCCTTAATTAGGTGAAATGTTGCGATTCACTGGATTGATAACTGGCCCATTGCTTTCACGCTGTTTCCATGAGCTTCTGTATGATATGAATTGGACTTTTCTTCTATTAATGTCACTTACAAAAGCTGATTAGAGTAGAATAAAACAGACAATTACAGTCCTGGCCTTTTTGTGTCAGAGATGAGACGTAGGACAGGGCCTTAGATTGATCTCGGCTGACATGAAGTGAATGAATTGCCTTTGAAAGTGTATTGTGTGGAAAAGAATGAGAATTGAAGTTCACATCCAATTGAAATGCAGTCCAGCTGAGGCCATTCAGATCTGAGAAGTACTTTCAATATAATTCTGGTTTTGCATGACTGGCAATGAAGATTAAAATCGAAGCCACGTTTGTTCAGAAAGGGCAGAGCACACAGCGTTGACGCACTTGAGTATTTAGGATGTAAGTCTCATGCTTTAGTGCCTAATCTTGAAATCTCAGTAATCACAAAATCTCACTTCTTAATGGTTTGCTTATGTTAACTGTGAAGTGAAGAAGCTCTCCATTTCTTTGCATTTCTACTGCTCAAAATAAGGTAGGCTGTATTGGGGTCAATGGCAAAATCTTGTGTAGTTTAAAGGGGTCATGAACTGGCTTTTTAAAAATATAGTTTTTCTCAGAAATATTCTCAGTTCATCACCCCTTTAAAACACACAGATCTGCCAAGTTCTTAGACATGTACTCAATGTATAGGTTTCAGTTGGTTAATTGAAAAAGAACTCTATATCATTTTCAAGAAAAGTTTATATTGAATGAATGAAAAATAGTTCAGTGTATAATCAATTAAAATGAATTAACTTGTTATTACACTTTGAATATTTGCGTACTAGTGCTGTCATATTGATTAATCGGGATTAATCACATGTAACATAAAAGTTTGTGTTTACATAAAATGTGTATATATACTGTGCAAAAGTCTTATTTATTACCAGCGGCTTTTTGTTTTAGCAATGTTTTAATGACTATCCATATGTATTTGTGTTGTCTCTTTATTATCATACAGACGGCTTCTTTAAGGAAAAAAATAAATAAATAAAAAATATACAGGATGCACCGATATATCGGCCACATTGATCGTACGGCCGATATATGATCATTTTGAATGTTATCGTTCATCGGGCCCAACATGAATATTTAGCCGATATCTAAAAGCTGATAAATAATGTATTATATCCTTGAGCTGAGGCACTTTAAATTGCTTGAAATACGATTGAAATCACTTTAAAAAGGAAAAATCCAGTTAAAGTGCAAAATGCGTAGCGCAAGTCTGTCAAATCGGCTACACAACATTAAAATCAGAACATCAAAATTGTGTTTGTATCTTGGCTTTTAATGAGGAAAATTGTCTAAAAATTAGGTTTTAGGTTAATCGGACAAAATATCGGTTATCGGCTTTCAAATATAAAGAATTATCGGTTATCGACATCGGCCAAAATTGTCATATCGGTGCATCCCTAAAAAAATAGTGTGACCTCCTAGACTTCTTCCAGTTTCTCAAAAATGAAACTCTGAGAAACTTCTCATCAGATTTTGAAAGTTTTCTTGGCCTTCCAATCTCTTTCCTTTCCATTTAGGTATAAAAGAGCCAGTTTCCTGCTATTGGTTAATTTTTTTTTTATAATGCATACAAATTTTGCTCTAGTTTCTGGTTTTATTCTAATCAAAAGATTGATAAATAATTATATATAGTCATCATTACACAATTGCTAAAACAACATCATGGTGGCCTAAGACTTTCACACAGTACTGTATATTATTCAATTGCTCTAGTATATTGTATACATCTCTGTGTGTGTGTGTGTGTGTGTGTCTGTGTATATGTACTGTATAAACACACATATTTATATATACTGTGTAATATACAGTATACATACATATGTCCATCCATCAATTTACATTTTGCTCACTCCACACGACTTTTCCCAGATAGAATTGCAGTAGCGCGAAATTGATTGATATAAATGAATTTATTTACATTGTTAAGTGAACTTTTCAGTATCTAAATATTTGGACTGTAATCCAGCGTCACAAGAGACAATTATTGTGTTTGAAATAAACCATGAAGGCTTTACATTTATTTGAGTTTGCCATCAGTGACCCGAGGATGTACAAAAAAAATATATATATTATTCGTTTTGATTTGTCTGTAGCGGCATGATTCCATTGAGGACTCGACAGTATGAGAAAGATAGTATGAGAGGAGCCGTTGCTAGCACACCATTTCTTAAGCTAATCCAATTTGCCATGGACAGACAGAGGCGGAAACTTACCACAACATTATCTATGGGGTCCAGAATTTCTTTCGACTTCAATTATGCTCTCCCGGTCAGGAAATAAGTGAAAGTCTTTCATCTTGTCCACGATTGCTTTACTTTATCGAGGACATGGATTATCCCCTGATATTTTCCAAAGAGTATTATACATCCCAAATGCAACTTAGGTTTAACAGCTAACTTTGAGCTTTTCTAGTGGGAGTTCTTTTTTTCTTCTACTTATACACTGTTGCCTGGGGGTGTAGAGTTAAAAACTGCAGAGAAGCAGCTCAGAGAAATGTTCCTCAGATCTGCGTGTGGAGCAACATAATACAATAGTTAGTTGCTGAAACAACTGCTTTCCCAGATTGCACTTCTACACGTGGTTTGCCTCAGATCTATGCGCACTTACACCAGGGTAAGGCCATGCAGAGGTAGCCTTGCTCCTCTCTGGTTGATCCATTCCCTGTAATTCTATGTGAAATCTATACGAGTTGGTGACTCTACAGAGCCAGCTAATTTCTCAGGCCACGTCAGACTAATACAGAGAGCTCTGGGAGCAAGAACTCAGCACAAGCCTGCCTTGCATTATTCAAATTCACAATGTAAACACTTGGATATTTTGCGATGGACAATGTGATGGATTACAGTTTGTTGTAATTAAGAATATAGTCAAGTCTGACATGGTTTAAGTTCAAGTTGTTCTTTCATTGCAGGTTATTTGACTTGTTAACAACATATTGTTATTAGTTCAAAAGAACAGCTTTTGAAATTGAAATATTTTGTAATATTTTAATTGTCTTTACAGTCACTTTTGCTCAATTTAAAGCATCCTTGCTGAAAACAAATATTAGTTTCCTTTGTTTATGTTTTTTAATGAACCCAAACATTTGAGCTGTAGTGTAATTAAATGATAATTATATGATACTACACTGAAGAACAAATGGGGGTAAATCAATTATGTCTCAGAATTTGCTGGAACATTTCACAAATAATTACAAAGAACATTTTATGGGCTGTTTACACAAAAAAGGAACATTTTTAATGTGTTTTGGCCAATCATTTACAAGACAGTGGCGTTTTGGGGGCTTGAAAACGCAAACTGTTAAAAACGCATTGCAAAGTGCAGGTTTTTGAAAGTGATAATGTCTTGGTGTAAATTACAAACATGCAAATTTGTGAAAACCGTGACGTCATGCGCATGTGTATTACCTGTTCAGTCTATAGGTGTGTAGTGTTTCTTTTAACACGGATCTGTGAAAATGATTAAAAATGCTGTATTATGCATGCCAGGCCATTAGTTGGCGATGTCACTTTGTAAAGAAGAACTACATACCTACAGGCTGAACAGGTAATACACATGCACATGACGTCACAGTTTTCACAAATTTGCATTTCTGTTGTTTACAGTGGTCACATGGAATATTTCCACGACATCTTTCCTGCCTATTTTAAATAGCTGTCAATGGAGCCCCCTGAGCCATTGGATTTCATCAAAAATATCTTTATTAGTAGGGATGCACCGATATGACAATTTTGGACTATACCGATAACTCGATAATTCTTTATATTTGAAAGCCGATAACCGACGTATTGGCCGATAAATCTAAATCCAAATTTTTAGACACATTTGAGAGCCTGATTATAACAAAATTCTCCTCATTAAAGTCAAGATACAAACACAATTATTATGTTCTTATTTTAATGTTATGTAGCCGATATGACTTGCGCTGCACATTTTGCACTTTAACTGGATTTTCCTTTTTTAAAGTGATTTCAATCATATTTCAAGCAATTTAAAAAGCATCATGTTGAACAGTGCACATCTAAAGTGCCTCAGCTGAAGGAAATAATACATTATTTATCGGCTTTTAGATATCGGCTAAATGTTCTTGTTGGGCCAATAACGATAACATTAAAAATTATCATTTATCGGCCGAGACCGATAATATGGCCGATATATAGTGCATCCCTATTTATTAGTGTCCCGAACATGAACGGAGGTCTTACGGGTTTGTGATGACATGAGGGTGATTTTTTGGGGGGGGTGAACTATCCCTTTAAAGCTACACTGTGTCATTTTTTCTCCCATCTTGTGGTGAAAAGGTATAGTTTCTGTTCCTCTCAATTCCGATTTCGTTTTAACTCCTACGGTGGCCAATGTAGTCCAAGTTTAACATGGCTTCCAGTTTGACCTCATCCATGAGTGTTAACTCAAATGTAAACGCGAAAAGGCGAAGCTTGAATTAACCTACACTATCTCACGACCAATTCGTACGAATTCGACGGAATGATTAAAAAGTGGCTAATTCGTACAAATTCACTCGTACGAATTTGTACGATTTGTCTATCCCACGTGATGGTTAGGTTTAGGGGCGGGGTAAGGGGTAGGTCAATCATACAAATTCATACGAATTGGCCAATTTGTAAAATATGTACGATTTAGCAAATATCGTACTAATTCGTCTGAGAGATCGGGTTGAATTAACGGGTATGTCCCTCTTTGGCTAATGTACTTTCAAGATGGAGGGGCAACATGGCGACCGACATTAGAACCCCTTACCCGTATGTATTTTCAATGGCATATATATATATATATATATATATATATATATATATATATATATATATATATATATATATATATATATATAACACTCATGAGAATACTTTATTACTTGAACGAAGTAAATGTACATTAATGAGCACATATATATTTGAGAGAATGTTTTGTGTTTAAGAACAAGTGTTTTTTAACTAAGAATAAACTTAGAGTTACACAGTGTAGCTATAAATGAGATTGTTAGCAGCTATTAAATAGTCGATTTGGTGCCATGTGTTGGTAGTCTGAAGACACTACACACAACCTACATTGGCACAACACACACATATACACACGTTTCCCAGTTTCAGTGGATGAGCTGAGCAACACAGAGGTTAATGAGTGATAATCGGACTCTATTAATTAGTTCTGGATGATGACTCCAGCCTTCATAATTGGGTCTAAGTGTGTGTGTGCATATGTGCATAAAGCCGTTTGCAATGTTGTGGCAATAGATAATGAAGTTAAAGGTGTATGTTATTGCACAAGCAGACACATCAGCGGATCCTGTTATAGCCGCTAATACCCTCCCTAGTGTGTGTCTCAACACTGTGCATATTAATACTCAGCTCTGTCTCCTTCACTCTCCCTCTTGGTGACTTTTAGTTGTCTCTAAGCTGGAGGTTTGTGGATTTCGCTGCACGCAGCAAGTCTAATAAGCCTCTTACTGTCGGACAAAGTCAGTTGATTAGTAGATGGTTGTTTCGATAAGTTCAGACCTTTGTGTGCTCGCAGCATGTGCGGGTTTAATCAGGGAAAAAGTGCATCTGTGCCGAGTCGAACAAACTTTCCAAAGACAGGCATTAAAACAAACAAGCATTGCCTGGGAGATAAAGTCGCAGTGGTTCTGCTAATAAATGTATTATCTGAGAGACAGCTAGGCGGTGCACCATCACCTTTCGCTTGCAAACAGAGTTGTGATTTATTCCTCTGCAGCGAACGTCTCATCTGCCCAGGGCAGATCCATCAAGCGCAGATGGATAAACAACATAGATCAAAGGTCAATGAGTTTGCAAAGCGCATCACAGGAAACAATGGCTTTTGAATTATTGAGCGCTTCCTTTTAAAAGAGCCTCATCCCCAGGCCCTAATGGACCCCTTCGCTAAAAGGCAGAATGAAAGAGAAGTGAAAACGTAAATTATTTCTGAGTTAAAGAAGTAAAGAGCCTCCAGTCAACTTTCAAAACAGACTTTAGGAGACGCGGCGCTTGAATTATGTGTGGATGGATGTTTCCCCCTGTGCAATTCCTAAGTGTTCACTGTTCACACATAGACAACAGATACACACATCTGAGGTCTCACACTTTTAGACAATGCTTTCTGAGATTTCGATTTTCAAAATCCGTTTGTGTATATAGCCTACACATACATAAAGTTATGACCACAGATTGTCATGGGGTTCTATAACAATCTGTGTTCTAAATGGGGTTCTGCAAGTCTGTTATAGGTATTTCAGCTAAATGTATACAGTTAATATATACAGTTAATAAAATACACAGTTATGTGTATACAGTTAATACATCAATATGTATATAAAATATGAAATATCTATAACAGACTGTTTAATGAACTTTATCTTGTTTTAACATCTTGTTTAATGAAAACACATTATGAAAAATGTTTTTCTCCAAAACAGGTTGCCCACAATTATTGGCACCCCTAGAATATTTTACCGAGTAAAATATCTCTGAAGGATATTCCCATTAATATTTACTTTTTTAGCACATCAGGGTGACTAGGGACATGAAATTGTCCAGTCATGACTTCTTGTTTCAAAGGAGTTTGAATATGAGGAAACACAAATGGCAAATTTCTTTTAATCATCCATCACAATGAGTAAAACCAAAGAACCTGGGTCTGATGTGCATCAAAAGATTGTTGACCATCACAAAATAGAAAGTGGGTGTTAGAAAATAGCTAAAGAATTGAAAATCCCCATTTTGACCATCAGGGCAATAAGTAAAAAGTTAAAATCAACTTAGGATGTTAGGAATCTGCCAGGATGATGTGTGTCTATATTTTCTTAATGGACGGTGAGGATGAAAGTTTGAATGGCCAAAGACTCTTCAAGGATCACAGATGGAGAATTACAGAGATTAGTTGAGACTTGGGAGTCAGAAAGCCTATTAAAAAAATCAAAACAACCCATGTTGTTTGAGAGGTTTTAAAAGAAAGTGTTCCTTGCTTATCCGAAAACAAACTCTGACTGGATCTTCAAACGGCACAGGGTTCTGTGGTCATTTGAAACTGAAAAAATAGCTTTTTGGCAGCAAACAGACTAGATGGGTTTGGTGCACACAGAGGATAAAAAGTACCCCATTTAATATACCATTGGATCTTTAATGTTGGGGGCCTATTTTTCTGCTGGAGGTCCTGGACTTCTTGTTCAGATACATGGCATTGTGGATTCTATCAAATATCCACAGATTAAAAAAAAACAAAACCTGCTGCCCTCTGCTAGAAATCTTATAATGGGCCGTGGATGGATCTTCCATCAGAACAACGATCCAAAACAAACATCAAAATCAACTCAAAAATTAGTTGCGGTGCACAAAATGAAGCTTCTGCCATGACTGTCTCAGACCCTGACCTGAAACATATAAAAATGAGTGGTCTGAACTGAAAGAAGAAGCACCAACATGGATCTGGGAATCTGAAGGATCTTGAGAGAGTCTCTATGGAGGAATGGTCTCTGATCTCTTGTCAGGTGTTTTCCAAACTCATCAGACATTATAGGAAAAGACTCAGACCTGGTATCTTGGCAAAATGAGATTGCAAAAAGTATTTAAAAAGGGTGCCGATAATTGTGGCCAACGTGTTTTGGAGAAAAACATTTATTTCATAATGTTATCCATGTTATCAAAACCTGTGACAACTAGCCCCGGTTTCTCCTATTGTTTGAACACCTTTAGCTCCTCCCTCAACTTGCTATTGCCACGATAAACAAGGACAGACTCTTCTTCTGTGACCTCTTACTGTCTTTCTCTCTCCCTACATCTTTCGTTCTGAATGTGTTTTCTTTCAGCCATCTGCACTGAGCTGTAAGGTTTTAATAGATGTCCCCCATGTTGTCATTTATTAAGAGCATGTGTGTTGTTCCCACTCTGCCAGGTGGCCGTTAGGAGCCTGTCAGGGGTCCTTTAAGTTACAGGGAAGTAAAGGAAGGATAAACAAGATCTCTGGGAGGTAAATCAATACCTGTTTCACATCACTCTAGAATTGAAGTTGCTTTCGGTGTTTGTCTTTATTGGTCTTTGTAACAATGAAGTAAATAAATTAACTATAAATGCAATGGAATGAGTCATGCATTGCACTTAAGAGGTGGATGAGTGCTCATAATAATAGACATTACATTTCTCATAAAGTCATTTTGACATATTTTAGATAATATGAACTGTTACAGTTAGGCTGTCTCCTTTTTGTACTACTTTATTACCTGAAAAAGATTTTATATTCTGAGCAAAATAATTTCTGCTGTCTAAGGATCTGTTTGGGACAAAAATGTCAAGATGACACCAGGAACCATAATCCTCTAAGGCAGAATATGCAGCATGGATTACCAAAGATGGAATCGCTCGGTGCCTCAAACTTCTCATTACTGTCAGTTTTGGGGCGCGCAATTGCTCTGAAACCTCTTACCTAGCTCACTGGCCTGATCCTGTCAACTTCTTGTCTTTTTATTACCCTCTGCTTCTGTCTCTCAGCGGTTTAAAAAGTAAAGACGTTCCTCTATTCAAATAGTTGGTGTTAATAGGGATGTACAAAACTACAAAATGTCAGCAGGTTCCCTGAATGACTAGTTGTCTTAATGTCAAAATAGAAACAGTTATCTTGATCAAATAAATGCAGACTTAGTGAGCATTAGGGCTGGGCGATATGACGATATTATCGCATATCGACGATGTCTCGCAAGTATCGCGATATCGATATCGAAGTCTGTTTCCAGACGATAATCGTCAATAAAAAAATAAAAAAGACAAACATATTTCACATAGCCTTATAGTTATACACATATTTATTTACATGCAATAGCATGATTTAAATATTTTCTGTAGGCTAGTAGGGTTAGGAATAGAAAATCGATTCTTCTTGATAGCATTCTTTAAGCGCAAGACGCGAGAGAACACGTCTGCATGAGCGCTGTTTACTGAGCAGCACACAGCCGCTTCTCGTGCACGGACAAATGTGCATACAATATCACACACATATACTTCTTGTTAATTTATAGCATGAAATAATAAACATGATTAAACATCAGAAGAATTGTTTCAACCATGGAAAGACGTCATTACACATCTTTTTTCAAGTTCGAAATATCTCCGACCTGTAAACAGAGTCGGTAAGCAGGCCTGTGTCTATTGAATCCGTGCATTGACAGCCTGTACTCGGTGCCAATATTTGAAGTTGATCAAAGAACAAAGGATAAAGAAAATCTCTCGCTGAACTTTTACAGCCTATGCCTAAACTTAATATTGTGTGCCTGTTGTTCGGCGCTGACTGCTCCAACTGCAACACGAGTCTGTGTTGGACTCAGCATGCGACTTTGAGATGCGTTACCTGTCAAAGATCATTTATCACTTTCGTAATTCTGCTAAACATTTTTTCCTGGATTTCTTGATTTTTATATTTTCGTTCTACAGACGAAAAAAAAATAATCCTGTTAATTCAGAATAGCAGAGCATCTCCAATATTTTATTTTGGTTTAGTATAAAAGTTAATCAGAAAAGTAACTTTACCCGTTTCTGAATATTAATTTAAATGTTGCACATAATAAACAGGCCTTCTAAAAAAATAAAAACATGACCATTGTAATTAAAATTACAATTTCGTTATATTGCAAACGGATGAAGAAATTACATTGCTTTGAATATCTCATGCACGCGTTCAGAGTTTGCAATGTTGGGAGGTCGATTACAGATATCGAGCGTTATACTTTGCTTTAGATTAAAACATGAACAAAAATAAATAAATAAAATACCCAATATATAGCCTAATTATTAGTAACTTCTGTTTCTAAATAAATAAGCAGTAATTTTTATTGAGCGGCTTAAGTTTTTGCTCATGCAGAACAAAACAATTGGTTTTAATACCTAATTATTTTAGACAAATAAAATAACAAATATATTATAGTTTGAATACAAGTTTTTTTTAAAAGCGCACGTTATAATTAGGAAATTAACTTAGGCTATCATTAAATCAGTCGATAACGCTAAAAAAAGAAAAGAAAAGAAAGAGACCGGACCTTATGAAAAACAAATAAGCACCTGTCACCTTGACATCAACACGCATTCACTGTTCTTACAATCATCAAATTCGGTTCTGTTCTGTTCTCTATTCAATATTGTAGGCTATTCATTTCTCCTCGCAAAACGAAATTCGTTTCAAACACATAAGCGATGTGATAAGAACAGTGTGGAAATTTTTAGCTAACCACACAAAGCTAATGATTTATGCTCGTTCAAGCTCAAACTAAGCGAAGTAAAACATTTAATGATGCCAATCATTAAATTAAACTAGCTGAATTCCTGGCTATCATTAGATAAAGTGCAGCCAGACTCAACGGGGCTGTTTACACCTGTACTGTTACTGCCACTTCATGCGTTTTGTCAGATCGGATAGCTGATTTATCAAAACGATTCCATTACACCTGGTCACATAAATGTGTTTTTGCAAAATGGATAGCATAAATGCGATCTTGTATTCCCGCGCTATATACAGATTTAATGAAGTGCACGTCACCGAAAGCAACAGATGCGCTGCATTTTATTGATCATCATCAGCAAAATCACCAAAGACAGCAATAAGAGAGAGCGCCAACAGCCTGGTGGTCAGATCATTTCGTTTCTTTACTTTTAATGAAGTTTTAAGATTCTGCGACTTACTTTCACTTTCATTTGCGATTGCGCGCGTTGGCTTAGACGCTCAGCTGCTTATCTGAGGTGATTTGTGTGCAGTCGCGCCGTCATATCTGACTAAAATAACATGACATATGGCCTATAACACGCGGCGGGGCGTGTTGGGGGCGGGGCTTGGGTAGACGATATAATCTGTCGATATTGTTTAAGGCGATTATCGATAAAAAATTGACATATCGCCCAGCCCTAGTGAGCATAAGAGGAAAAAAATAGTTGCTGCCTTACATTTTTAGGTAAAATCAACTTGGATATTTAAGTCATTTCAACTTAAAGCTACACTGTGTGATTTTTACCCCCATCTAGCGGTGAAAAGATATTATGACTACGTTTTTGTTCCTCTCAATTCCGATTTCGTTTTAACTCCTACGGTGGCCAATGTAGTCCAAGATTAACATGGCTTCCAGTTCGACCTCGTCCATGAGTGTTAACTCAAACGTAAACGCGAAAGGCAAAGCTTGAATTAACGGGTATGTCCCTCTTTGGCTAATGTACTTTCAAGATGGAGGGGCAACATGGCGACCGACATTAGAACCCCTTACCCGTATCTATTTTCAATGGCATATTATACACTCAACGAGAATACTTTATTACTTGAACAAAGTAAATATACATTAATGAGCACATATATTTTTGAAAGAACTAAGTGTTTTTAGCTAAGCATAAACCAAAAGAGTTACACAGTTTAGCCTTAAAGGGCTACTCCACTTCTTTTTTTTTTTGGAAATAGGCTCGTTTTACCACTTTCCCAGAGTTAAACAGTTGAGTTTTACCATTTTCGAATCCATTCAGCCGATTTTCTGATATTTAGAAGAGTATCAGTAACCAGACAGTTTCTGGTCTCATTGACTTACATAGTAGGAAAAAATACTATAGAAGTCAATGAGACCAGAAACTGTCTGGTTACTGATATTCTTCTAAATATCAAAAAAAATCAGCTGAATACATTCGAAAACGGTAAAACCCAACTGTTTAACTCTGGGAGTGGTAAAATGAGCCTATTTCCAAAATAAAGTGGAGTATCCCTTTAAATCACATTCAATTGACTTAAAAAATGTGTTGAATCTTGTATAACTTCAATAAGTTATGACAACATGTGTTTAACAATACAATTTTATCATTTTTATGTAAACTGTCATTCCAAAACAGAGGAATGACTTAAAATAAAGGGTGTTTTGTGTCCAGTGCCTCATTAATTCATCGCCTAGAGGTGAGGTAATGACATGAATGCATGATATACCATAAAATATGAACATATGTTCCCATATCATAACTTGAATATACATTAAGTCTATTCATTAATATGACACTGTACTTATTTGCGGTTGTGTCCTTGTATACTTGATACGAATTCATGACCGTGGCTCACAAATGAGTGCACATATCTGTCAGGAAGATATCTGTGAGCACATCTTCTTCTTTGTGGCTTGACAAGCACAATATCAAGATTATTTTTAGAAGTGTCAGAAACACGTCAAAAGTGCTGGCTCTGTCAGTGTGTTAATGTGCTGTCATACTCGGTGGTTCACTCACTCAATGAACATGCATGCGTTGACGTTTGGATACATGGACACCATAAGGTACATAGACGTTTCAGAACTTTAAAATACAGTGCACAAATCACATTAAATGACATGTTGGACAGCTGTCATTTATAGTCATTCATATTAAAGTTGCAACTTTGGAAGCTGCAACAATGTTACCCTTTACAGTATGCCTTAGTTTTGTTTATTTGATTTTAAAGAATTATGGTTTGAAAATTACAGAATCCCATAATGGTAACACTTTATAATAACTACACACTAATTATCATCAGTTAAGCATGAGTAAACAGTTAATTCATCATTCATAAAGCATTAATAGACATTAATAAGCAGTTAATAAATACAGCTTAAAAATGCTGTTTTTCTAGTTTAATATACATATATATATATATATATATATATATATATATATATATATATATATATATATATATATATATATATATATATATATATATAGTGTTTAAATTTCTTTTCATACTTTGTTAATGATCAATTAATCATTTCTAAATGAAGTATTACATTATTTACAAAGCAGTTATTAAAGAGTTGTCAGTCATTTATAATTAAGATTACTTAGAAAGTGCAAGTAAATGTAGAAAATACCTGAATTAACCCTGAATTAGCATAAATACATGTTAATAAAGCATTTATTAACACACTAGTAACCATCACTATATGTCTGAATAATAAGATGTATGAATGTACATTTAAACAGTTTATTAATCATTTACTCACTCTAAGTAATATTATGAAACACTGAAAACTCTTACTAAAAAAAAATGCAATCCTTCATAGAAATGATAAATTGATCATTAATAAAGGATGAAAATACAATTATTAAACAAATTATAGATATGCTTTTAAATCAAAAAGCATTTATAGCTGCATTTATATACTGCTTGTTATTAATGTCTAATGCTTTATGAATGATGTAATTAACTGTTTACTTATGCTTAACTAATGATTATTAGTGTGTTAGTTATTATAAAGTGTTACCCACATGACCACAATTTTAAGTTAGACATATCCTAAAAACAAGATTGCAAAATGTCAAACCTCATATCAAGTGAACTGAATATACTGTAAAACAGCACCGAACTTTGTTATGACCATAACAGTCAAATTAACAATTTATTTCTGAAGGTTAAGCACCTCTTTTCATTGCACTTTGTGTGTATACTTCAGATCCTGTTTAGTACCTTATGATGGAAAGGCCTGACTTCTGAATGAACTAAAAAAATGTAAAAGGACAGAAGGTTTATGACACTTGCCGCTAGTTCTTAAAGAGGAGATAAACAACATCTGCAAATTCTAGGAACATCAAACAAATGAGCATCAAATCAAGTTAAAACTTAATAGCCATTACATCCGCTACATATTCATCTGCTCTGAGACCTTGAAGCCTCCTCACAGAGCTTTCCACACTGAAACCTAAACTTAAAGCATAATGCCTGAATAACAAATTCAAAAGTGAAGACTGTCTGCAAAGTCAGACATATGGGTTTGATCTCTCTGTATCTATATATCTTAGTCAAATAAGTACTCTTGGATCAAATAGCATAGGCCTAGTGTGTACTTTTTAATTGAAAGGTTGGCAGTAACCATCTCTGTTTATAAAATGTTTTATGTTTATGCATCCGTCGTAGTAATAATATGCACATCCAAAAACTTTAGGCAGATGCACTATCAAATAAAGCACTTCACTAAAGAATAAACAAAGACCACTGCCACTGCTGCTCCCAAAATATTTATTTGATTACAATAAGCAACATTTAGTTTCATTTCTAGTTCAGATTTATTTATTTGTCTGTTTGTTTGTTTTTTGCTTTACTTTTTGTTTTGTTGCTTTTAGCTTTTTTATTTTTTATTTGTTCATTTTGATTTGGTTTGCTTTGCTTTTTTATCAGTATCATTTGGGCCGATTAACATTATGGCTTTTTATTTATTTATTTATTTATTTCAATTTTTATTTGTCTTTTTTGTAAAAAAATAATCTGAGGCTTATTCAAAACAAGATAACATAAATGCATAAGATAATTTTGTTTTTAGATCATTTTACATTTTCATATATTATATTTTATTATTACTTAAAATATTTGCTTAAAAAATCTTTTTTTTTAGATTTAAAGATTAAATATTTATTAAAAGATGTTTTAGATTGATGATTAAAAACAATATATTTAAGATACCGTCTCTGAAAATATTAATGTATTTTTCTGTTTTTATGTGTCTTTTGTAAATAAATAAAATTATTTATCTATATTATTAATATATATATATATATATATATATATCTACAAATCTAGGCATATTCGAAACAAGATACTTTTAATTTGGAAACATAAATGCATAAGATAAATTTGTTTTAGATCATTTTACATTTTCATATATTATATTTTATTATTACTTAAAATATTGGTTAAAAATTAGTTTTTTAGATTTAGAGATTAAATTACAGATTAAAGATGTTTTAGACTGATAATTAAAAAATGTATATTCAAGATACCTTCTCTGAAAATATTAATGTAGGCCTATTTTTTCTATTTTTGTGGGGGTTTTTTGTAAATATATATATATATATATATATATATATATATATATATATATATATATATATATATATATATATATATATATATATATATATATATATATATATATATATATATATATATATGTGACCTATATATATAGGCATATTCGAAAACAAGACACTTTTAATTTGGAAACAATTTGGAAATGCATAAGATAAATTTGTTTTTAGATCATTTTACATTTTTATATATAATATGTTATTATTTCTTAGTACATTGGCAAGCTTCTTTTTTTTAAGATTTTAGAGAATAAATATTTATTAAAAGAAGTTTTATATTAATGATTTAAAAAAATCCTAAATTTCCGGTACAATTCAGAAGCCAACCTTTTGCAGTGCCAAGATGTTTTTACAGGAAAACAATTCTCTAGAAAAAGAGAAAGCAAACAAAACTCTACGAAAGCTCTCCGGTTCATTATTTACACATCGCTTAACTGTGAAATTGTATTTCTTTTAAACATATCTCCGTAACATTAGAGAGGAATTACACAGCCTATTGAGTTTGTAAGGCGCTAGTATTTCCGTTTCCATTATCTGGGCTGTGATCCACTGAAGCCCAAATAATAAGCCACCCATGTGGATAAGCGTCACATTAAATATTGTGCTGGATGAGGTTTCTGTGATTAATGCAAAAGTGTGTCTTCAGCAAACTTCAAACGCACATTTTATTTGCCCTGTGGAACAGCTACAACCTGACAAACAAACTCAAATGGCACACGTGTAGAGCCAAGGTCTGAACATTTATCAGTTCACACGTGCGCACAGCCTTTATTCTCAACTCCTATTAAGCTCTACGCACACGTGTGGAAGCGTCAGTTATTTAGCACCAACACTTCCTCACACTCTATACTTGGTGACACTTCTTTTCACAGTTACAGAGACAGGCTTTGAGAAGAGAAAAAGAGCTTAGCCTTAGCACAAACTGTGATCATACGGTCTCATCCAGACAAAAAAATTCAAAATTTAAAATCTCATATAGAGTGGAATTTTGCCACTTTATTTGTGAAATCTCTATATATCAAATACAGTTCAAAATGAGCACATAAGCGGTTTTATAGACTGCTTTTAGAAACATCACCATGTGTGTTAGCTGAAGCTGTTACAGTTTACATGACTGTCCTACCCCTTAAAAGTGATCTGCTATTGATGAATTGAGTTAACTGAATATCTTTGAGAATACATGACGGTAAAAGGTCGGAAGACCTTTTTTCTGAACTACCACTGGTTGTGAATTGCTGTTCCACACATTCAGATGACATTACATAAACCACACTTTCAAAAAAAAAAAAAAATGCGATCCAGTGATGAAATGTTTTCCGTGTTGACAGAAATCTTGTGCGATGTCCTAACCTGCCTGGATAATCACACAGCGGATATGGCGTGGTCCGTTAATGAAACGTCCGATTCGCGAACTAATGACTCATTTGAACCGATTCACTTTAATGAATGGTTAAAACAACTGATCTATTCAACACTGAACTCAAGAGACATAAATCGGAAACAATTTACAATAAGGTTCCATTTATTAAAGCCTATAGGCTTTAATAAATGGAATTTATTTATAAATGGATTAAAAATCCATTTATTAAATGCTTTAATAAATGGATTATTATTAATGTAGTTAACTATAGTTAACTACATTAATAATAATAATTCATTACATGTATATAGTGCTTTTCTCTGCACTCAAAGTGCTTTATATACAACCACCACTAATGTGCAGCATCCTGTTAACGACATTAGTAAACATTCAATTAATTTATATTAGCTTCTATGCGAATATACTCCATAACAAAACCGCCCCAGTCATTCAATGATTCATTCTTTCCAAATAGAGCTATTTAAATCATCTGGGGAAATCTATTCTAATATCGCAATATTTATCGCGGAAATATAAAATATCGCAATGCCATTTTTTACCAATATTGTGCAGCCCTATTGCGCGCCATCTTTACGACCGACGTATCAGTAATGGCTGCAATATGTTGTGCAGTTGCTAGAACCCCAAACTGGTACTTTATTATATACCTAGAGAAAACGACAGAAGATAGCTTTCATTCGAAGAGAAGAGCTACATGTCTCATATTGTGTCATGTTTCATCTTTCTGTGCGCACACACACCCGAGCTGAGCGTGCAGCCGTATTCCCCATACAGCGCGCAAGTAATGTATTGAGTGTCTGAGTGGCATATACATACAACTTTTGTTTAAATATCCATTTTGGAGAGTATTCACATACTGTAAAATAAGTCCGTTATGTCTTTAATAGTGGTGCACGATATATCGGCCGCAGATATAACATCGGCCGATTTGGTAAATTTTGTATACATCGGTATCGATTTCGATGTCAAAATAAGGCCGATGTGAACAGGCCGATGATCATTCCTGTGTATTTGACGTGCGTGTAGATTTGAGTGTGGGGGCTGGGATGTTTGTTTTTACACGAGCGTGCGCAAGTCCGTTTAAAACGTCAAGCGCCTGAAGACTGGAACTGGAGCACTGTTTTCTGCGTATTTTTGTCCCGCCAAAGCCATATTTGACCGGTAAGTGATGTAGATGAGTGACTGCTTCACTTGTTTAACTGAGGGAACGAGAGAGAGAGAGAGAGAGAGAGAGAGAGAGAGAGTGAAAGCACCGGTCGCGCGCGTCGTCTTCAAACTGTCTCTCTCTCCCTCACTCGCGCATGTTTATGAACTGAGTTGACTGAATATCTTTGAGAATACACGATGGTAAAAGTTTTTTTTTTCTGAACTACTGGTTGTGAATTGTGCTAAAATAGCATTGCCTTATCTTCTCTGAAAAGCTTTCCACACATCAGATCAGATGACATAAACCACACTTTCAATAAACCAAAAAAAATCTACCTGGTGATGAAATGTTTTCTGTGTCGAGAACTATAAAAAATAGGTCGAGACAAATCTCGTGTCGATGTCCTAAACTGCCTGGATAATCACACAACGTGTGCCGTGCTCCGTTAATGACACATCCGATTCGCGAACTAATGACTCATTTGAACCGATTCACTTTAATGAATGGTTAAAACAACTGATCTGTCCTTCACTGAACTCAAGAGACATAAATCGGAAACACTTTACAATAAGGTTCCATTTATTAAAGTGTACATTTATTAACATTCTATTAATATTAGTTTAATTTAATATTATAATATATTAAATATATATTTAATATTATTTAATATTAGATTTACTCCATGACAAAACCACCCCAGCCCAGTCATTCTAGAATGATTCATTCTTTCCAAATAAAGATATTCAAGTAATCTGGTGAAATTGTTTTTATCACAAATCACAATATATATCACAGAAAAAAAATATCACAAAATGTAATTTTTTAACAATTTCGTGCAGCCCTGAATCCTCGCTATGTGTTTTCTATAGAGAGATATCGACATCGGTAAATATCGGTATCGGCAATAACAGCAATATTAATATCGGTTATCGGCCACAAATTTTCACATCGGTGCATCACTGAGTCTTTAACAGAGTTGTCATCCAGTCTCTTTGGTAGAGGTAGAGGTAGAGAGAGGTAGAGAGAGAGAGATGTAGAGAGAGAGAGAGAGCAAGCGAGAGAGAGACTTTTTTTGACTTTACAAAACCCTTTCATTTACAGTTAAAAGATAGATTTGACATTAATCAACAATTAACACACAAAAAAAATTAAAAACTTAAAAAAATTAAATAAAAAAATGAAATAAATAATATTTTACAACATCTTTTCTAAACACCCATCACTTATCTTGCATAAAATTCCATTTAAACACCAGACTTCCTCAAAAGTTACCAATTTTCCAACAAGTTTGTAATAGGCAAATCCAACCATTAAACGAGCAAAAACCTTTACATGTTAAGACAGTATTGATGGAACCTTTTCCCTCAATTTTAGCTTTTCTTGTCAGCCATATACTCAGTTTCGCTTGTCCATACAAATAATTCAACAAAACATCAACATTCCTTGATTTGTAACAATACTTAGGACCATAAATAAAACCTTGTTGGCTGAAAATATGACCCAACATATTGCACCACTCTTTTAACATCTGAAAAAGTGGTTCTAATCTGTTGCACTCTGAAAACAAATGAAAGAGAGTTTCAGTTTCTGAACAAAAAGGGCAAGTATCAGTTTCACTGGAATTCAAGTGAGCTTTGTGCCTATTTGTGGTTAATATACCATGTATAATCCTCCACTGTAAATCGACAGTTCTTTTCTCAGTGGGAATCTTATACAAAGTTCTCCAGCAACGTTTGGGTGAGGTATCTGTTCCAAATATCTCCACCCACTTTGACTCACGTACTGGTTTCAATTCTTGAGCACGCATCACTTTCACACAGACATGATACATGTATTTCTTGCCCACCTCACGAAAGAATTTCAGTTCTGGAGTACTAAAAGTGAGCATTTTACCCTCCTCTTCCTGCCAGGAAACACCAACCTTTACTTCCAGTTGTGGAAAATCTTTAAGAGTGCCAGGGGCGTAGAATTTAGTAGGGACGCTGGGACGTGTCCCTACCAATATCCAGTGACACTGATTTATCCCTAGCAATAATTTCAATCAGAACTTAAAATATATTTATAAATTGATTCAGGGCTGGGAAAAAAAATAGATTTTCAATTAATCGTTTATTAAAATGTGGTCGATTCAAAATCGTTTATATATTTTTCCATATTAAGGAAATTATACTCGTGCTTCTTCTCTCTCTGCACTAGGCAAGCGCGCTGGCTGCAGGTACACACTCGCGACGGAATATTCACTTGCACAATCGGGCCAGCATTGCATCGTAACCTGATCGTAACTAACGTTCATCATTTTCATGTCTTTTTAAGTTTTATCAGTTTAAACATTTAAGCAATGTAAAACCACCCCGTGCTCGCGCACTTTCAAAGATGTCTTTCACTGCGTGCACATGTAGGCTACAGCCTAAATCCGCTTCACAAACAGCTCGCCAGAAACAAATGTATTATCCCTGGATTATATCGCTTTAACAGTTAAAACACGCAAAATTATGTCATAACTATGGTCTTGGTGAGTAACCTCATAAAGACAGGCGGTTATGTCTCAGAACAAAGGTCAAATGCGTGAAGCCCCGTCACACTACACGCGACAAAGCGACGCGATACCATTCATTTCAATGGTGAGCGGGCGACTGAGATGGGGCGTGTCAAGCGACAAGAGACAGAAGTTGAAAAATGTTTAACTTTATGCAAATGAAGAGCGATTTTCGCGAGCGACAACCAATAGGAGTGGAGCGTGATTCTTCTCCTCAGCCCCTGGGCCTTAGTGCACGCTCAGTTAAAGATGGATGAGAAATTGATCCTTGCGGTTAGCAATTTCCCAATTTTATTTGATATGTCTCTGCCCACGTACAGGGACATAAATAAAAAGAACAATGCGTGGAAAGGAGTTTCCGCGATCGTGGGGATTCCAAGTAGGTTCAAATGATTGAATAGTCTGTACAATTAACTATTTTTTTTGACAGAGACAGTAAACAAAACCTAAGTTAACGTACTATAGTGGCCTTTCTAATATTTTAGTGCTATTTACACTCTCCATTTACATGTGTATATACTCCATAATGTTATTGAAATCAATGTATACTAGATATAAATAACCTATTACTGTACTGTACAACCTATTACATAAGTACTGTATACTGATGGACACATATTAATATTATATGTATTCTATGAAATATTCAGTATATCTTGTATCTGTACACAGATATTAATATTCTATTGCAACATATCACAGAATAAAATAGGCCCATACTATGATTACTCATTGCATCTGATCATACTTTGTTATACATTTTCATAAAAGTAATATTTGTGTCACATTTGTGTGCTTAGCGGCAAGAAAGCTGATTCGCTGTCTTTTGGATGTCCCGCTGAGCGACTAGTGATGGAACGCCCACTAGCGACCTCATCGCCAGCGATTGGCGACTTGCAGCGACAAAGTCGCGTGTAGTGTGAACGGGGCTTGAGACAGTAATGGATTCGCGCACTCGCTCTTAAAGTGAACGCAGCCATTTGTGTCTGTCATTAATTCTGTTGTCATAACAACATAAAATAGCATTAATTGTAAGCAATCAGATTTAATAGCCTCTGTATTTAATTCAGTCTGGACTAAAGACTATCCAATGATCAATGAAATAATAAAAAACTCTAAATATTTATATATTTATTTATCTATATCTATCTTAAACATAAAATAACCTGATCCTGTTTGATCAAGGTGCGACTGTTAGGAATTTTTTGCATCTTGCATCAAAATCCTGTATGCATGTATAGTGTACCTAAAATAAAAAGAGTTTTATATACAGGTTTGTGGCTTTTAATTTCTTTGTATTAATTAACCATTAGTAAACTTATGTCCATTTGTATTACATCAGTATTCATTATAGTCGAATCGAGAATCAAATTTAGGAATCGAAAATAGAAAATTGAAGCGAAATCGAATCGATCATCTGAGAGCTTTCGAAACGAAGTCTAATCGAAATTGAACACGTGAATCGATACCCAAAATTGAGGTCCCCGTCCCCACCAATTTCAAAATCAAACCTACGCCTCTGAAGAGTGCCATAATCATTTTGTTCAGAAAAGTAGGGAAAGACAGAAAAGAAAAACAAAACAAAAAGACAGACAAACAGCCATTACAATTATTTAATATTTCCCCAATTCCCTTCCCTATTCTTTTCCTTTGCCTTATCTCCGCTATATATTCTTTCAAACCGATAGCGTTTCTGTTGCGACAAGACATCATAATTATACGTTTTCCGTGCCCACACAACTGAAGCAACGAACTTATCAGCATCCGGGAAATAATCGTCAATAATCACCTTTCTACCTTTAGTTTCATCCAGAAACTCATCCAGAAACTCTTCCACAGTGTACAAGCCATCACCTACTTTCGGACAATCAGATACATCAGAGCAGCAATCATCATCCTTATATCCATTATCATCCTGACTCATTAACAACTCTGCAGAAACCACATCTTGAACCATAGACACCTCCTTTAAGGCTATTTCACTAACGTTACTACAACCAGACTGCTCTTCTGGCAAAACCTCAGCAAATTTACTAGAATTTGCACTCACCTCATCTCCTGTGTCCACGACTCGGCCTTCTGAAGCTTTCCCTGGTTCCTGATTTTGATCAGCTTGACTCTCCATAGCTGGTTGATTCTGATCAACCTCACTCTCAATTGTAGGCTCAATTTCTGCATTCCGAGTCTCTGGTCTATGTTTATGCGGACACGAGAATCATTTGTGGCCGATATCACCACACTCAAAACATCGTAAGCTTTCAGTGCTCGCATATAACACAGGCACGTGCACACATAGACATCAAAGGGGGCTTGAGCACCTGCCCTTAATTATTCCTGGAGAGAAAGTGCCCTTTTTTTTCTGGGGTGCTTTTTAAATTTTTGAAAAATAATATATATTCCTGTTTGCGCACAGCTTCCCTGTCAAACAAATATATTGAATAGTGTGTACCTAAATATCAGTCTGAAGCGCCGATCAAGAGTCAGCTCTAGTGAGCTCGCGCTGCGCCTGCCGCCGCCGTTTGGACTTTGAACTGAGCGGATAAACAGTCCGAAACGCGCGCGGTTCAAATGAGTTTCGTTCCGCTTTTGGCACATAAACATTATCGAACATTTATCGAACTCGATATTGATATCGAGCATTGGCGATATTGACTCGAAATTGAATACAAAAATATAAATTTAAGACTTGGCTGAATGTAATTTATGACCTTGTATGGAAAATCCGACGTTATGACTTTTTATGGCCTTAAATTCTTATTATTAAAGTTAATGACTTGCATACATCAATAGTCTTTCCCCTGAAATTTAGAAATCTAAATTGGTGAATTTAGAAGAAATCTACAGATGCAAACAGATGGAGGATAGTAGGTTTAAAACAAACTCCATCTAAATGTGGATTTTGAAGGTTTTATTTGATGATGATGATACAGTCTTCCCTCAAATGTGAAACTAAGTCCATGTCACTATCAGGTGTATCAAATATATACTTGATTGAAACTAGTAGCATAGAAAACATGAACATTGTGGCATGGTTTCCTTTGCTGCTCAATAAACCTGGTAAATACTAGGGAGAACATTGGTTTCTGTGTGAACTGATTATTTTGTAGACATCTTTTGAAGATGAAACAATTGCGTGAATTTGAGGAAGATAAAATTAACTTTAATACATTTTATAAAAAGTCAGAGTTGTGTTAATATATATATATATATATATATATATATATATATATATATATATATATATATATTTATTTAAACTTTTGTTAAAAAAAGAAAAAACAAACTCTTTTTTGCCCTTTTTTCACTTTAGCCCCTGCCCCTCAAAATGTCTGTGCACGTCCCTGCATATGAACTATCTCCGTCATTTACTCTAAACGACGCATCTAGAGTTTTATCCTGCGAATTTAAAACCATGTGAACTTGCCGTCTAAACGAAAGAACATGCTTTAAAGCAGGATTTTTACATCCCAAAGGTACCATCTTAACTGGACTAACCAATTTCCCAAAACGAGATAATTCTTTAACGATCGCTTCATTTTTAATAAACGGAGGGACGTTTGAAACGATCACTTTTGCAGCCGGTGCATATAACGGAGTTGCCGCCACAAACATCCCCTTCACCCAAAGTCCATTCTCAATTATTTGATTAACAAGCTGTTCAGTCTTCAAAAAAACCACAACAGCTTTATTCATTCGTGAAGCCGAATTTATATTTTCGTGACCAACCTGATCACCGACTACAATCAATACGTCCTCAATCGACGCGGTTTGCTCCGGTACACACCTAAACCCATTCCGGAGGGAAACCGCACTGGTTCCCCCATAGACATCATATAGGTAGACGCCCTATTGACCACTACTGCCTATAGACCTTATTCAGAGCAGCGCCCATGACAGGTATGAAAGTGAGGCTGTGAGGGATAGACTTACCGTGTTTGCAATGGCATCCGCTGTAAAAAGCTGAATAAAGCTCCTAGATTACTTACAATTTTCCACAGCTTACATTGACGGGAGTTTTTTGTTGGAAATTTCTTGGAAAGATATTTTTTTAGTGTTTCATGAGCAGAACAATCCGAAAACACATTAAATAACAGTACAGCCCATTGAAGAGCTGCAAGTCTATCCCTCACAGCCTCGCTTTCATTCTCATTAAAAATCAAAGATGGTGCTGCCGTGAATAAGGCGTATTGGCACGGACGGAATAAGAGCCGCCATCTTAAACCGGTTCATCCGCTCCGCTCAGTGTAATCTGAATGGCAGGTGAAATGAGCTGTCAGCGCATTAAATTAATCATATCTCACTGAATACTGAACTGATTTTCACGTGTTTTTTTTTTGCTGCAAAGGTCATTCATGTAGCTATGATACAGGACACATGGTTTGGCGTATTTTAATATCCATAGTAGGTTTAACAGTAATATAATATTCTGATATAAGATATACAGTGACCAGACACAATATGTGTGATGAAGGATATAATGTATTTTATAAATCACACACTATAAATATAATAAAGAAGCAGAAACAGATAGTAGCAGTAAGTAAGATATTTTAATAAGTTGAAGAAACAATTTATGATTGGCACACGCACACACATACACGCGAACACACTCTCTCTCTCTCTCTCTCTCTCTCTCTCACACACACACACACACACACAGAGAACGCAGCCACCGAATCCACCGAACGCAGCCACCTGTAATAAAAATTTGAGAAGAAGCTTTTCAACGTGTTTGCATCAGTAATTTCTAAAAATTAAATTCAGACAACATTAAGCCTATACCTTTTTTATTGTATGTGAATGTGGGAGGGGAAAATGTCGAGACTAAAGCCCTATTCGGATTAACTTTACAAGGGTAGATGGAGTAAGTTAATGTAATTTTACCACAGGACTTCTGTAATATCAATAGCCAAATCGCATGTGATAAGATATAGGTTATCAATAAAACTAGAAGTTGGAGGGGTAACGTTAATTACACATTTGCGATCATGCGTGTATATTACGTTGCTTCCTGATGTGCGCAAACACAAATAACCTATACAACAGGGCAGTTGAATGCTTATCTGATAACCTAGAAGCTCTTGTAGTTATTACTTTAACAGTTACCCCACCTCTCCATGCCGGGTGAACACCGGCGAATGCAGTAAACAGCATTTCACAACGATTTCAGTACAGTAATAGCAAATATCCTTGCTCCTTCTTGATTATCTGGTAATATTCTATTCACAAAATACAACCAATAGTATGGTAATGTTAAGACTTACTTGTGAAAAGCCCTATTTTCGGTGGTCCGGCGATTAGAACAGGAAAATGCTCCACAGTGCTCTGACATCTGATCTGCTGCCACGCAACGAGACTAGGAATACGACCGGTTCAAGATGGCGGCCGGATTTCTCGTTTTCCAGCGGCCAATAGGGTATCTAGTCTCTATATGATATCTATGGTTCCCCCCCATGGAGCCGCCATACAGACGCCAAACAGGCCGCAAAAAAACCCTAAACTATCTCAACCCCCTCCCCAAAGAAAAAAAAGAAAAGACAAAAGACAAAAAATAAAATAATCAATAAAGAAAAAAGAACAAAAAATCAGTTGAAAAACGACAACACGCTCTCCCACACGTGTCTCTCACACACGCACTCACTCAACATCCACTCAGAGAGAGAGAGAGAGAGAGAGAGAGAGAAACAAGGGTTGAGGAAAACAAACAAGCATGCAAATGGCAATTATTGCTGGTGGAAAAATTAGCAAGCTAATTTTTTTTTATTGTGCAATTAAATGATTTATTGAATATTCGCGACAGGCCTAATCCAGATTTTTTAATAATACCTATTACATATCCCATGAGTACATATAAATCCTTGGTGGCGAGGTGCCACACTTTTACGTCTTTTACTCATCCAGCTACAGCATATTGATATGCATTGGTACTCTTGAAAGTCTTCAAGCGATCCCCACTGTAGCCTATGGGGAGGGGTTATGCACAAGATATATATATACAGTATATATGGAAGGCAAATTGGGGCAAGTCTGGGGCAGATTAGAACAGATAAAAGAAAATTGGGCGTAACAAATAAGGATCGGAGCAAAATTGAAATTTTCTTCAGGTATCTCTTGTTGGGTCCGAAATCACCCACTACTCATTAAATATTGAGCTCGCCATTTTGTAGTTCTGTCTGAATGTATAGTGATGATTTTATTATACCCTATATAGTCGACTCAATGTATACCAGAATGCATTTTGAAAAGTAGTGTACAACCGATGGTCACTAACCCAAGCCCTACAAACCATCATGCATTGCGCTGATTCGTAAAGATAAGTTATAATCATGTGTGGAGTAGCGCATTATAACAGAAACGGCCAGAAATGACTTTTGGTTTTAAAATTTTGAAGAAATAAGCTCAATATAATGTAATGTATTTATTTAAAAAAAACTATTTAGCCCAGAGCCGGCTCGGCACCAGCTGACAGATGATGGCGCGTTTAAATAGTGCGACAGTAATGACGTAATCAACGGCGCCGAGAGGCGATCGAGTAGTGTCCAAAAGTGGTGTTTCTATTATGCTGGTGAACTCACTATACTGTATAGTGCTCTACTCCCTACCCCTACATAGGGGCTAGGGAGTAGTGGCTTAAGAGGAGATTTCGGACACAGTGAATATCTCTCTCTCATTTAAATGGGCAGTTTGGGCGGCCATACCAGGCGAGATCGGTCATAAATATGGTGGCTGTGAATAGTATATTTCTCATTGCTGCTTAAAAGTGCAATTTGTTCATTCAAAATGACAAATGCTTACAATGGTAAACAAATGGCAAAAAAAGGTTATTTATATTAATACATAAAAATTATAATGATCTCTAGACTATCTATTCGTTATACAATATAATATGTATTCATAGAAATCTACATCCTGGTTTTCTCTTTCAATGGAATTTCATGAGCTTAGAATTATAAGGTTCTATCTCCACTTTTGTTTGAAATTGAGTTTGACATAATCTGATCAATTAAGTGTTTATTATTGCCTGTGTGGTGTTATTTATGTAAAAAAAAATTAATAGATAAAGCTATAATAGAAGACTATACTACATAACAGTTTTGCCAGCTGGGATGTAAAAACTTTGATGCTCAATATCTCAGAACTACCCTAAACGGAGATAGAACATTATAATTCTAAGCTCACGATTTATTAATGACATATACAGACATGTCAGATTATATAAAGCATAACACTAGCCCATTTCACACCTACAGTCTGTAAATTACCAGTAAATAGGACCTTTTCTAATATACTGGTAAGTTGGTTCTGGCAATTTACTTGTTGCGAAGTTGTAACATTACCAGTAAATTACCGGTATATGCGCTGTGTGAACGGAGTGAAGATCACCGGTATTTTGCACGTACGAGGTCTGAATGTGCTTACATAAGAAGTGATTTGGGCCAATCAGAAGCTGTTGAAAGAGCAACAGCTCTAGGCCATTCATAAAATGATGATTGCGTTAAATCAGCACTATTTTCAAATGTCTTCAAATTGGAGTGATACCAAAACTAAAGCGCTTCTCTCATCCAGGCGGATGAAGATCTGTCAACATTTTTTTTTCTTAAAAAACAAAAGAAAGAAAAAAAGAAGTTTGTCACCAGTACTCGGACCACGGTTCAGTCCCAAATGTACAATGTAATAAGAGACCTGCATGGTATGCTTGGTGGAATTAAATCTGGGTTTGAACCAAGCAATCGAACGACTGTGAAAGCAGCCTTAAAAACAGTGTGGGAGGCTCAGCACCGATTTGTAATCTAATAACGCGACCTTTAAATGAGCAAAATAATTGCATTGGTTTGATGGCACTTCATGAATACATTCCCGCTCACCCAGCTGGAAAAACAGATGCTGTGTTAGAGAGAGGGAGAGGGAGTGTGTTTCTCACATTTCTCTAATCTCATATTTGCATTGGTGGGAGATCGAGGAGATGACACTGTATCAACTTGGCCAGTGCTAATCTTACAGTAATAACACTTGCAAGTGAACCACATTTGGTCAATTTTAATGTCATTAGTTGGAGCTACAGAGGATGAGCTTGTCAACGGGAGAGTAATTGCATCCTTGCGCTTCTACAGTGCCTGTTCTGAAGATGTGATTAGATTCCAGCATAGTATCAAACGCTTGGCCTCAGCAATACTTTGCATGTTCAGGCAAATGTGTGTTTACATCATTTTGCAGCTCTTTCTCTCTCTATATATGTATGGTCACCCACTGCGGTTAAGTACGGTCGTCAATGTTGATTGTGAGTGCTAAATCCTGTTCTGTTCACGTACAGTTCAGTGGAGTGTCAAGTGCATTTTATAGCTAAAGTGACCGATCTGGCAGTCAACTTATACCGACACCTAGTGATGTCAAACTTACCGATGCCATTGTAGGCCTATGTCATTGTTTAAGCCAAATGGATAGACAGACAGACTGAAAGAGATATCCCTTTCCTCTCTCTACTGTTTGTGATGCACAGCAGCATGTGAGAGATACAGATAAGATAAAGCGCTACAAAAATGCAGTCACACTGATCTTGGACATGTTGAGCTGTTGAGCTTGGAGAAAAAAGGCATTGATAGACACTGGATAGCTGAATAGGGCCTATAAAGTATTAAACTTCCTCTTGCTGACCACACACTTGCAGTCATGACTTTTTTTAAGCCGATTGTTTGCTCTCTGATGCTGCACAGCCAGGGTTTCTGCCCCCTCTCTGAATTCTACAGTAGGTATGTAATAGGGTCGAAGATAAAGAGAAAGAAAACGTTTTTAAAATCTCATTTAAATGCATGTGCTTAGTTCCAACGCATTCTCATTCTTTAGCGTCATATAGGTGATCGTTAATATAACACGCGCTGTGATGGGTAGGTTTAGGTGTGGGGTAGGGTAGTCTCATATTACGCTAAAGGATTTATGATGCCTTGGTTTTGCGCGTTATAATAACGATAAAGGGTGCCATGTGCGTAGTATAGCGCCGTTTTGTCATATAGCGTCACCTTTTTTTGTTTTTTAAATAAATATGTCATGTAGGGTACATATTTTCCTTGTACCTTGAATGCATGAGCATGCACATACTGTCGTTTTCAAAAAATATATGCTTTTTTTGTTTCATGTAAAAGGCATTTTTTAAATATCTTTATATTTATACAATTAATACAAATGAGAGTTTTGTGATATTCACTTGAAATTTTACATCCTGAACTAACCTTGCCTTGTCTAGAAAGATATTTTAAGAGATGATATTCACACAAAGTTATTAGGTTTTTTGTAGGTTATAAGTAATTTACCTCATTCAAACTCTATTATCTGCTTTCGTAGATTTCTTTTAGGGGCTGTTTAGACCTGGCCACTTCATGTGTTGTCTGTGATCGGATAGCTATCCGATCGTGAAAAGCCCGGGTGTAAATACCCTCCGAAACGCATTCGAGACGGATTTGAATCTGATCGCTCAACCACATCAGGAGGAGGTCTGGGCCACATTCCAGACAAAACTGGACAAGTGTAAATGCATCTGTTTGTTGAAACCACATATGCAAATTTTACTCCTCCCAAAAATGCTACAAAATAAACGTGTGAGCGTGTTATAGGCTATGTCATGTTATAGTCAGATACAACGACGCTACTGCAACATGCATTACCGCAGATGAGCAGCTGATCATCTTTTCAGCAAACCAACGTGCAAACTATCGCAAATCAAAGTGAAAGTAAGTCGCAGACGCTTAACACACAATCATCTTCATTAAAAGTAAAAAAAATTAAATTATTACTTATTACTGCTCTCTTTACTGATTTTGAAATTAGCCCCATGACATCATGACTTTTGCGTAAACATACTTGCCACTTTCGAGTGAAGTGGCGTGTTCTCTACGCATTTTGAGCTATCCGCGTGTATGTCTACGCCATTAATGTCCAAGTGATTCCGCATGTCCATACATGCCGTCAAATGTCCGAGCGAAAGGAAGCAAAATGTAGATCTACATCTGGGGAGCGCTCTTTTTTTTCCTATGATGGTAGGGGAACACTCATAAATGCCATTAACCCCAGTGACAGGTGGGTTTAGGGACGGGGTTGAGGTAGGTCATATATTTATATATACAGTGATAACATTAAGTCAACGGTGTTCATAAACACGCTGAAAAGCGATTATGCGTGTTGATAGCACGCCAAAAATGGAAATCCGAATTGGCGTGTCATACACACGCTACTTCATGAGATCAGTCTGGATGATCAATAAAATGCAGCTCATATCTGTTGCTTTCGGTGATGTGCACTCCATTAAATCTGCATATAGCGCGGGGAATTGAAGATTGGATTTATATCCTTTTTGCAAAAACACATTTATGTGACCAGGTGTAAATGGAATCGTTTTGATAAATCAGATAGCTATCCGATCTGAAAAACGCATGAAGTGGCCAGGTGTAAACAGCCCCTTAGAGTCTATGAATTATATTAAATCCTCATCCTTATCTTTATATATATTTGTACAAATGATCATCAGCAGTTTAATTCCTGAATTCATGCTCAAATGCTGTCAGTTCCAGCCTTCTGTGTCAAATCGTTAAAAAAAGTTCAAAATCGTTTTAAGGAAACTGGCTAGATTTAGAGAGAGAGAAATACAAGAGGGGAAATCAACAAATCCTTCCTTTTCAGTCTGACAAAACACGTTTTTACAAAGAGAAAAGAGGAGTACAAATGTTTACTCTCTAAACAAAAGAGGGCAAGATAAGTTGCCAAGAGAGAAACCACCTTAAATGCCAAACCAAGTGCAATGTTTATCTCACATGCTGTGTTATTGTGTGTATTCAGCTCTGGATTTCTGACCAGCAGACGCGTCTTTAGACATGGGCATTCGGAGACAGTAGCAGACAAATTAATTTTGTAGTTATATTTTAATAATTTCTAAATAATTAATAACATTGTTCATTGTAATGTCAGAAATCACCACCCACTGCTAGAACATATTAACAAGTAAAAGTGAAGTACTAGAATATTCTACATAATAGTGATTTGTACTAACTAATCTATTTTAAAAAGGCACTGTTAATAAACGTTTGCCTGCTTATAAAATTAAGTAGGCCTATAATCCAAATGGCTGTCCAGTCATATCAGCTGTTAAATCCTTGAGAAGTAATGCATTGCTTTGACTTGTGAAAGTCTACATGTGTGACTGTGAAACTACATAGTTCATGTAAATATATATATATATACAGCTATGGAAAAAATTAAGAGACCACTGCCAAATCAGCAGTTGCTCTGGATTTATTATTTATAATAAATGATATATAATAAATAATATGCTGATTTGGCAGTGGTCTCTTAATTTTTTCCATAGCTGTATGTTGCCATGAGTTATTGATCACATTTCCCCCCAGTATACTTCATTATATCACTTCAATACACTAACACTTTTATGTGTTCAAGCAAGTGGCTGAAGCATGTGCAGCAAGTCTTTCTCTAACTTTACATCAAAAGGGAACAAAGTACAAACACTTTGTAATGTCCATTTTTCCCCAATGCACAGGACAGTGAAGAAACCCTCTCAGGTATCTTTAAGTGCATACATAGCTTTACTTAATTTACACTTGAATACCTATTATATCTGAATGCATGTTACAGGAGTCCACATCTACAGAAGAGTCTGCACAAAGCAGTGATGCCGAGCTGGGCAGTGTTGTACTTTTAATTTTTGATGCATAAGTCATGTGTTGACAGGTTCACCCCTACCCCTAGAAAACAGTATTTTGAAAATACTTCACAACTTAAAAAAAAAAAAAAAAAAACTGGCACTAGAGATTGAGTAGTTGCTTCATATGAACTTCAGAGTAAGTGCTAATATATTATTTCACACAGAGTATAATATATATTATTTGCAGGCAAAATATGACTTGATCACTGGTTTTTCTTTACAATGAATAATTAAAATAAAACTCAAAGAACAAAGTATATTTGTCTTGTCATTTATTAAACATTAATGAAATGTTTTATATTTTTTCTGTTGCAAGTCAGGGAGGTATTGCCGTATGAAACATTTCCAGAAATTTTCAATTAGAATCTGGCTATGGCACCATCTCCTACGACTGAGCATTTCCGATTCCGGATAAAACAACTGCGTCCAAACGTAACCTGGAAGGGGCCAAAACAGTCAATGCACGTTGAATAGAAAGCTGGACGAAACAACCGAAAGTTAGACTGAGGAGATCTGCCATCATAGGTATTTCTGGCTTCCCTCACCATTTCTTGCGTTCAAAGCAGCTGCGCTGGTGTCTTTTTTCTGCCTCTTACGATCCAATATTTTCGTCTCAGGTCATGGTCATGGATGTAACAGGAGGTTGTCATGATGTTGAATCAGAAGCTTTACAAGAGGGTGAGCAGGATCTAAGACAATAGGGTGTAGAGTGTCTGAGTCCAAGTGCTTACATCTGCGGAGGCGTCCAAATACTCGGACTAATTCGGCTTTGTGATCATACTCTGGGGCTAGAGTTAGAATACGACTAGAGTGAGATACAGGTTTACCTAACTGGAGTTGGGCTATTTCTTCTGGGAAGCTTTCAACTTGAGCACGTCTCAGAAGTTCCTGTTCAGCTTGTGTATAGTCGTCAGCAGAGAGTTCACTTTCGTCTGCCGCCCCATGAAGGGAAATAGCAGTAGCCTTAATCAGATCTTGAAGTGAATTGTATCGAGAGACATCTGATCAGTTTGACTGGAGGATAGTGCTCCACAGAAAGTATAACTGCGTGTTCTTGGATGTCATCGCTTACATAATCATGAGGCTGTTTAGGCCAACTCCTAACTTACTGAGTTAAGAACTGTGGACCTTGATTCCATCGGCTTTTAATCCGTCTCCTCTGGTGTCAGCTTTGAGATGTAGCCTGCCTTTTCAAGTTTCTGCACTTCAACATACACTGAAGCAAGATCTGTGTTCTCCAAAAGGCATTTTCTGTGCTTCTTAAATGGGCTGTTACTGCTTCTTTAGCTGATTGCAAAGGTGGAAGATTTCTTTTCCAGAGGAGAGGTGTTGCATACCTTTGAATGTCTCCGACTGCCACCCTGATTGTTTTCTCCTCAAGGATTTGCACCGCTTCTCACTCCCTATATGGAAGTGTGTCCATTTGCCACAATTTCTGTACATTGTTGAACAGTTCGGCTTCTGCTGACAAAGTGGAGGTTAATAGACACTGTTGTGGTAAGAGATGACTGGCAAGGAGTTGAGGGGCCCCACCCGAGTCTGGTTTTCACAGCGGCAGGACCGCCAGGAGGTCAGAGACGTACTGGCTCTGTAGCTGTGATTAAATGTGGATAATCTGAGCCAATGAGTGAGAGTGGTTGAGCCTGCTGCAATGAGGGAATGGGCAGACCTTGTAGCTATCTGTATTTCTTCTGCAGCAACTTAACAGGGTAAGTGTGTTTTGCGAGGCTCAGTTCTTTGGCTGTAAAAGCTCTTTCAATGGTGAAGGATTTGTTTGGCTTAAATGTAGAAGCTACGGAGAATAAAAACAGCCGCCCCATGAACAACTCGTATGTCTTGTCTCACAGTACGGAGGGCTATATCTTCAGGAAGTCCTTGAAGATCAAGTTGCTGTGCTGCTTCATACAGTAACATTGTCCTCTCTGATCAGTCATCCAATATAGCGTATGCGTCAAGTTCCTTCTCTCCATTTCTCAAGATCACTTGGCTGACCTTCAAAAGAACTTTGCTGCCTGCAGTTGGTCTGTCCATATACAAAGTCTCTACTTCGGGAGTTCACAAGACAACTGTTTTTTGCTGAAGCTTGTGTTTCATGTTTACCTTTGGCATTGAAGTCATGCAGTATTTCTAAACGTCTCTTTTCACATTTTTTGCATTTGGCTTTAAAATTACATTGTGAGATCTGGGGCCTCATTTATAAAACTTTGTGTAGGATTTGCGTCAGAAGTGGCGTACAGATAAAACATAGGACGTGCGTACGCACAGAAATATTCGGGTTTATAAAAGCATGCGCATGCACATCCTACGCATTTTTCCTTAATAAATCACAATCAATTATAAATGTAGCGCAGCTTTTGCGGCTTCATGTCACGCCCATAAATAGTCCGTGAAACGCCCACAAGTTAATATTCATCGATTGCGAAATCATGTTAAACACAGAGAGGAAAAACAAAAAAACGTAACTTCACTCAATATGAAGTAGAAGTTATCGGTGGCGAGGTGGAAAAGGAGAAAAATGTTGTTTTGAGGGCACAGTGCGGGCATTACTAATGCCAAAAAGGCACTTGAGTGGCAAATGGTTGCAGATGCCGTAAATGCTGTAGCCTCACAACCTCGGACTGTGGCCGAAATAAAAGAAATGGTCAGACATCAAAGTCGAGGCAAAAAAGCGTCTAGTCATTAATTCAATTAGAGAGGTGGCCAAGGAGTTGGGCGAAATCAAGACTGTCCTGAAATAAACTGCACAATGAGGGAATTATTCAATAAACAATATATTTTTTCCACGGCTTTTGTTGTGAAGATGACGCGTTCATTTCCGAATCCTTCCATTTAATCGCCACATCTTCTAATATCAGCTATTGTGCGTCATTACGCATTGTGATGGGGCATTTTGTTTCCATCCATTTAATTCTGCATCTGACAAGCTACGGATGTCGGCTTATAATCTACTTGGAAATGGGAAATAGTTCAGCGCAAATGTAATTTCTTGCAGCTTTCTGAACATGGTTGAGACATCATACATTATTTTATCAAAAATAAAACAAACTAAAGGCATGCATGAAAACCATGATTCCGTAGCTGATGAAGACATTTTTACTATGAAAACAACTTTCCCCAGTGGAAAAATAATAAAATCTATTTATCTATTAATCTATCTATACATCTACCTAATTATCTATCTGACAGACAATCTAATTGCTATATCTGCTCTGTTAGACGGACATATTGGCGAGAATATCAGTTTTGTATATTATTTTGTTCTGTTTACTATCTTATTTATGAGGATGAATTGTATAACATGCCAGTATTATTGCAGAACATATTTCACTCTCTTTTTGAAAATACGTGTTAATTTGCATTTCTGTTGTAGAACGATCAAACGGGTGTTCGTGTTGGCTGTTAATAGTAAGACTTGATTTGTGAAGTCTTTGTGTTCTTTAGAGGCAGTATTGCCATTTATTTTACACAACCGTCTACAGTATCACACACTTTCACATGTTTTTTCCAACTGCCGACGGTGTCGTCATTTCTCATTTCACCCGTTTTTGTGCGTACGCCTGGGTCAGAGCTTGCGTGAAGGGCCGCACATTTTACCGTCAAGTTTGCTTTTTATAAATACCAACTATTGCGTAGAGAGCGGCGTACGCCTTCTTTGTGCGCACGCAACGTTTATAAATGAGGCCCCTGGTGATTACAGCCACACCTAAAGCACTTCTGATTTGACTTCAGCCAAGACTTCACTTGATCTTGATTCAGCAGTTTGAAATTAGCACACTGATTGAAGTAATGCTGCACAGTGTTGCAGAAGGGGCAGTACTTTGTCAGTTTCTCCTTCTTGACTGCTGTAACACTTGCCTGGTTTACTCCGTTCGCCACCATGCAAGACAGTAGCAAATCGTTTAACCAGCTTGCACTTCCTTTGCTGTTATCTCTGTGACTGAGAGTAGAGTCTGCTTACATTACTAACATACTGTGACATCCTCTTGTATTCCGAGCTCATATTCTAGCCAATCGCTGAGTTCGATCAGTGTTGGAACTGGGTTCTGAATGGGGTTAACAAACCTTCTGAAGTTTGCTTTAAGATCATGAAGCAATTTGGCAAGGAGACGTGAAACACATTACCCACATTTGAGCTCTATCCATCCTTTAGCTCCAAGTTGGTTCAGCATTCCAACTAATGCACGCACTTTGAGGGCAAACATTCTACAAGATTTAGGCCACTCCTGATTTTCGGGCCTTCCATCAATTCTGCAATTCTTTGTAATGAGAGTTGATGTGGTTGACTATAAAGTGCAGTTAGAGACCTCATGGTGTTGGTGTATGGGTACCTGCTGTTGACGTACAAGTCTGCCATGAGCAAGGCATTCTCCTGTTTCAGATGATCAATGAGTATTTGGTACTTGAAATGTTCTGTAGCCTCTGGCAGGTAGCAAATTCTCCAGTGCAATTTTGAGTCATGCAAACTCTCTAGGATCTTCACTGCAAAAATGAGGAATGGTGGGAATAGGACCTCTGTAGGTGGGCTCTACATGAGGACATGGAAGAGAAGGAGGGCGCATTGGGTGGTATGGCTGATATGTCTCAGGTTGAGCGTAATATGCGTACTGTCGTGGGGTCAACAAGCTTGATTTGTCTGCAGGATTAGGAGCTGATTGACCATAGCTGTCTGAGTGTCCCTCATATGCATGTCCCTCATGTGCATGGTGAGCTGATGTATCCCTTGGAGTAAGTCTCTCATCTCTGATAGACTGGACTTGTAGCTGGAATCCCATGATAAGGTTGCTGATAACCATATGGTTCAGTGGAAGGGAAATAGCGGACGGGTTTGCAGTTCAGACTATGATCTTTAGAAGTCCCATACGTAGCTGCTGTCTTTTGACTGTAGTTCTGAGGCATAAACTGAACAGCTGCAGGATATTGGTTGCAATCTCTTTGGTCAGTGGACATATAGTTATGGCCTCTGTGGTCTGTGTTGTAGCAACCACGTGGTCCATCCATGTGCCTAATGCCAGGTTGAGGATATGTAGCATCTTCTTGATAGGCTAGCTTGTGTTGGGATTGAGTTGGTTCATAAGAAGAGAAAGGGTGACTTGAAGTTAGCCGAGTTGCCGAGCCTGGTAGTCTCAGGTCTCCTAGGTTGTCAGTGAGATAATCAATCTCTTGTGACTGACAGAATGAGAATGCAGAAGGTCACCTCGTAAATCTACAGGCAGTGCCCTCATGGGCTGAGGAGGATAGTCTTGATCTCTAGGCAGAACTGGCCTGCCCTCAGTGGCTGCTGTATATGGACTTGAGGAGAGAACTCTCTGATCTGCAAAATGGCCTTGGAGAAGTCCGAGTACGGGGCATTGGCCGCGGCGGTGATGGCGGCAAATCTTGATATGTCTCCACATACGAACTCCTTTCACTTGATCCAGTGCTTGTACTTTTCGTTAGTTCTGGTCCGCTTTAAATACATGTGAACTCTTTAAATGCAGGCCTTTTTTTTTCTTAATTTTCTTAAGTCTTAATTTTTACAAAATACAAGTTGTACCACCAGATTTAGATCAGCCTTAAGATTAGCAGTGTTTAGGGAGAACGCAGCCAGTCCATTCTTGTTTGTGGTTCGATTCAACAGCAGTTTGTTGGGCCAGTTGCTCCCCTCCAAGAGATATACAGCTATGTTTGTAAAGGACACCATTACATCTGTGAGAGAAAGTCCAAACAAACAGTGAAGAATATCAAATTTGTGGCTTAAAGTGCACATCTTGTAAAGATGGAGTATATGGTTCAGATCAGCCAATAGCTTACCTGTTCCCTCCTCAGTAACATTCACATTTACAAGAAATGGGTCTTGCATTTGGTCTTCAAATTTGGTGTTGAAAACCACTGACTCATCAACAGTAAGAGAGGCACAGCCCATGGCTTTCAACCCAGATGTAGGAGAACAAAGACACAATTAAGTCAAGCACATGCAAAAGGATAAAAATAAATAAAATAAAGAATTGACCTACCCCAAGACAAGAAAAATAAAGCATCACTCACTTGGCACAAGACTCAACTTTCAGTCCCATAACTGCAACGCTGTAGGTCTGCGGTGTGTTTTTATGGTCGCGTAAACTTGGGCAAAACTAAACCAGAAACAAAGCGCTTTAGATTAAGGCCTCAGATCAGTCATTGAACTTCCCTTACACAACTTACCGTATTCTTTTCCACCTCAAAAACTTGGGGGACTAGTGTTGGGACTCTTCACTCCATGGCTACTCCATTCTGCGGCCTAGTCCTTGTGTCTGACGAACGGATGGACGCACGGACGCACGCACGCACAGATGGATGGACGGACGGACGCATGCACGCACGGACGGCCTTCCGACCGTCATATTAAAAGACCACATTCAGTAACAAAAGCTAGAATAGCCCAATACAACACAAGACTACATTTTATCTTAAAGTCATGTACCAATTTCTAGAGCAAGAACCAAACTAACAGACATACCGACACTGAAGTTGGGATAAAAAATTCAGGCCCTTGTACTTCAGACACTGGGGTAAACTGAAGTGGCATTCTAATCAGAAGTGCCACACACTGAAATATTCAGATTAAAAGCCCAAACAAAAAACCTGATTGAGGCACACAGAAATCCTTTCAGCACTCAGACGTCTTCCTGGCTCCATGATCCGGACGCTCTGATCTACAGCACTGACGCTACACAGAGATCCTGCTTGAGCAGAAACCATCAGAACGTTTCCCTCCGCAGGAACAGCTGTGAGAAAACTGCAGAGACTCCTGGAACAAGGACCAACACGCTGTAGGACACACGCCAACATTCCCAAATTGAAAAATAGCCACATCATACAGTACCTGATTCTGGAAACACATATCGGTGTCAAACGGCACACTAGCAGCAACTAAATTCTCACTGGGAAGAACGCTGTAGAGCAGAATCTGCACTGCTGGAGCCATATCGACGCCGACAGACAACTGGAACGTCACGGAGCCGCTTGCGACAGCATCAACAGCCTTGGCTTTAACCGTCTGTAATCCTTGGAGGACGATCACTCCTTTGGATAAGACCTGACAGAAGACATAGGTGTGCAAGTTGCAGAGCAGCGGAACAAACAGACCAGCAAACTTAACTACAAAACTAATGTCCACTCACCATATAGATTATGTCAGCAATGTAGCTAGCAGCCTCTCCAACAAATGAATACTC